>RQSC01000028.1:258030-340479 GCA_013416795.1 Prasinococcaceae sp. CCMP 1430
GCGGCGGCGGCCGTCGCGCATCGCGCGAGGCGCGCGCGGTCGACTGGCGCGGCCGCGCCGCCGCTCGAGGGCGCGCTCAAGGCAAACGCAGCCGTGGAGCTGTCCGGGGCGTTCATCGCCCTGGTAGCGCCGCAGCTCATCTTTCCGGCTGCGGTGTCGGTGGCGTCCGCAGCTGAGGCCGCGAGATGGTTCGGTCTCGCGGTTGGCACGCTGGGCCTGGCGAGTGTGAGATGCGCCACAGAACGCGCCGCCGCACGGCCTTTCGCAGAGGCGATGAGCTTCTATCACGTTGCCATAGGGATCGCGCAGCTGCCGAGGGCGATGGTCGGGACCGCCGACATGACGCTCTTTGCAGCAGGATGCGGCGCGCTCGTCATCCATGCCGGGATGGCGGCGTGGCTCCTCTCTTCGCTGCGCGCCGATGCTAACGACGCTGACCAGAGCACAGTGGAGTGAGGGCAGCGTCGACCACCAGCGTGCGCAGCGAGCAGGTAATAGTTTTGATAGTATTACGAGAGCGGTCGCCTAGCATCCCCGCGGCCGCTGCCGTCTGTCACCGTGGCGGGGCTACCACTGTGATGGGCAGCGCCCACGCGGCCGTTTCCGACACGCGCTTTCGCCCGGCGGTCGTGACGCACAAGCAGTCGAAGCGCACCACCCAGCGCAGCTGCACGCCCCTCTCGCCGGCAGTCGCGAACGACGGCGCTGCGTGCTCCTCCGACGGCAGGCCGAGCACGAAGCTTGTCTGCAGCGCGTCGGCGGCCGACTCGATGCACTCGGCGTGCACCGTCCGCACCACCGACGACTTGCCACCGACACCATGGGCGCTCGCCACGCCGCTGGTCCCGGCACCTGCCTTCCGCAGCGCTGTAAAGTGCTCTTCACTCTCGAGGCTGATGTGCACTTCCTCACATATCACACCGGGGTCACGCTGTCGGAAGTCGAGCAGGCCAGCCACCGTGCTGCCGAGCACGTACACGCCGCCGTGAGCGATGCCGTGCGGCAGCACGCGCATCACGTGGCGCCCGGAAGGCGTCGATACCGCATATGCGACCGTGCGCGGCACCACGCCAGACATCGACCGGCCCACTCGCACCTGCAGGCCAGACGAGGTGACGTCCGACGCACCGTCGGAGCAGTCTGCGCCGGCGCGAGCCGTGCCAACGCCATTGTTGAGGCTGATGCTGGTCAGCGACAGTGAGCTCAAGTCCCGCGCTTGCCCGAGAGAGGTCTTTCTCGAGAGCAGGTCGCGCCCATCGTGCCGGGAGAGCACGAGCAGCTCCATCACGTCAGCGTCAGCGCTGCCGCCAGCCTGCGCAGCGCAGCTCTCCATCAGCGCTGGCAGCGTGGGTACAGCGCCCGCGCTCGCGCCTCCAGCAGCTGCGGCGATTTCCTCAGAGTACGACTCGGCGGGCATCACGGTGAGCCGTTTGCGCACAACCTCGGGCTCCGGCGCTGAGCGCGACGCGGATGACGCCGCCGCCGCGCGCGTGGTCACGACAGCCGCCCAGTAGTACGCGTAGCGCACGCTCGTGCCCATGAACGTCGGCGGTAGCGACGCGGGCAGCTGTGCGCTCAGCTCGAACGTGTACGTGTTGGTGCACGACGCGAGCGCGTTGCTCAGCAACTCGGCGCGAGCGCGGAAGAGCGGACGCTCCCCCTTGACCAGCGGGGGCGGCGACGCCCCGCCGACGCCGGAGCCCGCGCTCGACGCGGTGGCCTTCCGCTCCGCGGCGGCGGCCTTGCTCGCCCACGGCGCGCTCACGCGTTCAACGCAGCACAACCACGCCTCCAGCGCGACCACATCGGCCTTGCCGCCGCCGCCGAGCTGCAGCTCGACCGTGCAGCGCGGCGCGGTGCCGGCGCGCACGCCTCGCGATCCTGCCGCGGGCGTCACCACGAGCCGCGCCGCGGCTCCCATCGCTCGCACCACACCTGTCCGCCCGCCCCGCCCGTCTGCGCACGCTCCCTCTCCCCCACCCTTCCCGGCACGTGCGCGGCGCCAACGCCAGCGCGCGCGCGTTCGCGCACGCACGTGCCACGAGGCGCAACGGGCCGAGCGCGGCGGGGGAGGCGCAGCGCAGCGCACCAATGCGAGGCGAGGCGATGCGACGCCCGTCGCGCGCCGCGCGAAGGCGTGCGCTGTGCCGCACCCCGTCCCCTCTCTCTCCCTCCCCTTCCCCCGCGCTCGTCCCGCGCCCTGCGGCGTGCGCGCGAGAGCAGCGGCCAACATCCCAAACTCGCCTGCGTGCACATCAGGTTCATTCGAAAAGGGTCTACATCTTCTTGGCGATAAGACGTATTTTGATGTGTACATCAAGGATGATAGGTTTGGGTTACGTAGGAACTCTGGATCGGAGCGACGCGCTTGCCGCAGTGCTGCCCGCCGCAGCGGCCACAGCGAGCGCGCCCGGCAGGGGGGGGCGTGCGGGCCCTGCCCTGCCCGGCGCGTCCCGGCCTGTCCCGGCCCGTCGCGGGCGCGGGCGCCGACGCCGACGCCGGGGTGGCGGCGGCCTTCGGCGGCGGCGACGACGACGAGGGGGGGGCCGGCGGCGGGGGGGGAGACGGTGACGGTGATGAGATGGACCCGCTTGAGGCTTTCATGGCGGGCGTGCACGCGAAGGTTGAGGAGGAGGAGAAGGCTCCCGCGCGGAGCGCGGCGATGGTGTCTGAGCGCCTCGAGGCCGAGGACCACCACGAGAGCTTTGCAGCGCAGCTCGCGGCAAACAGGGCCGGTGCGGCGGGCAAGGCTGGGGCGCGCGCCGCTACTGGCCCTCGCACGAGCGCAATCGACGAGATCAACGGCGCCTTTAGCGGCGGCGGCGACTTCAGGAAGGCATTGCCGCCACTCAAGCCGTTCGCGACTGAGCCATACCAAAAGAACTTTTGCAGGGCCGATTGCGCGCAGAGCGTGGGTCGCGCTGTTTACGACGAGGCCGCCTTCGCCCGCTGGGCAGCCGCCCATGCAGTGACTATCTCAACGCCCTCGGCATCACCAACGCAGGAGGCTTTGCCCGTGCCCCCGCCGCCGGCGCAGGCCTGGGAGTCGCTGCGCGCGCCGCTGGGCTCGGCGCTGCTTGATTGCGTCCAGAAAAGACTGCAGTACTCGGCGCCGACCGTCATCCAGGCCGCCGCGCTGCCCACCGCGCTGAGCGGGCGCGACGCGCTCTGTCTGGCACCCACGGGCGGCGGCAAGACGGCGGCTTTTGCGCTGCCGCTCGCCGTGCATGTGACCGCCGCTCACGAGGCGCTGTCGCGCGAGGCGCTGCGCGCCGGCCCGACGGCGCTCGTGCTCGCGCCCAGCCGCGAGCTCGCCGCGCAAATCGCCACTGTCGTGCGGCGGTTTCTGAAGGTGCTCGGCTGTACCGTCAGCACCGTATATGGGGGTGTGGACAAAACCGCGCAGTACAAGGAGCTCAAAGCGGGCGTGGATGCCATCGTCGCGACGCCCGGCCGTCTGATCGATGTGCTACGCGGCAAGGCCACTGATATGCAACGGGTGACTTTGCTTGTGTTGGACGAGGCTGACTCGATGCTATCGATGGGCTTCAGCGAACAGGTGAACGCCATCATCGGGCGCTGCAGGCCCGACAGGCAGACGCTACTTTTTTCCGCCACCCTGCCGCCGAAGCTCGAGTCGCTCGCTGCAGGCGCGCTGCGGGCACCGGTGCGCATCACCGTTGGCGGTGCCGGCGGCGCAGGTGGTGCCAACGCCGACGTACGGCAGCTGGTGCATGTCGTGCGGGATGCTGATGCGAAGGACAAATGGTTGATCGCCAACATATCAGCCGCAATTGACGAGGGTGGCGTGATTGTCTTCGCGTCGACGCGCGCGCGCGTCGAGGAGGTAGAGGAGAAGCTCAAGCAAATTGCGGGTGTCAAGGCCGTTGGCGTGCACGGCGAGCGCTCGCAGCCCGAGCGCACTGCTGCCGTGAAGGCGCTCAAAAATGGCGATGCGCACGTGCTGGTGGCCACCAACCTGGCGGCGAGGGGTCTTGACGTGCCTGACCTGAACACGGTCATATGCCTGGACGCATCGAGGGACGCGGAGAGCCACACGCATCGCATTGGTCGCACAGGACGCGCCGGTAGCAAGCATGGCGTGGCGCACGTGCTGCTCACGCCAAATGAAAGCAAGTACGCCGCGACCATTGCCCGCGGGCTGGCGGTCGCTGGACAGCCCCTGCCTGAGGAGCTGCTGGCGGTCGCGAGGAGAGACAGAAGTTTCGCCGAGGGTGGCACGCGCGATGATGTGCGCGGTGCCGGTGGGCGCGTTGGTGGGCGTGGCGGGAGTATCGGCGGAGGCAGAGGAGGCGAAAACAGAGGGAAAGGCGGCGTGCGGGGGGGTTTAGGCTTCGGCGCGGCCCACGGTGTGAATGTCGCAAGTGCCCACCGGGGCGATTCGACGCTCCAGGGTTTTGTGAGTGGCGGAATTGCTGGCGGAGCCAGTGCCCAATCGATGCACAGCGCTCCGCCGGGGCCACCGCCGGTAGCGCTGCCGCCCGGACCACCGCCGAGGCCGCCCACCGGGGCACCGTTGCCTCTGACAGAGACGCAGCACATGGGAGGCGGAGGGCTTCAAGCGCCGCGTCCGAGCGAGGCGATTGCGTCCGCAGCGGACAAGCTCGCACGCTTCGTCGCGCGCAACGGCCCCGCCTTCGAAGCCATGGCACGCCAGCGCCAGGGCTCAGCGCCGGAATTCGCGTTTCTCTTCGGGGGAGAAGGGGCGCAGTACTACCGCGAACGCGTCGCGGCGGAGGCCGCAGCACTGCGAGGCGAGGGCGCGCCAGACCCCAAACGAAAGCGCCTGAACTGAGGCAACGCGCACGGTGGCACGCGGCGCAGTAATTAAACTTCGCAAGTGGAGAACCACTCGTGGGTGCATTACCATCCCTGCTTCGCATGTCAGGTGGGCAGGCCCAGCTCGTTTCCCAACATGAACAACAGCTCTCGCGTCTTGTCAGCGATTGTGCGGTCCTCACAGCCCACACATGCCACAAGCGGGCCGTAGAGCAGCAGGAGCTGTGTGTGCCCGGGGGCGGCCGGATCCGCTTCATCGGCGCCTGTGGCGAAGGTGTCCGAGCCAGCCACGAGCGCGCCGACGATGCTGCCGCCGCCACGTGCCCGCGCGCCGCGTGCCGCCCGCGCGACAGCCAATCCATCCGCGGCCACCTCCTGCGCAACATCGGGCTGAATGGTGAGTGATGCCAGCGCATCGAGCATGCTTGTCACGAGCTCAGTACGTGCCGAAGATGGCGCACTGACGCCGTCAACACGTCGTGAGGCCCTGCCGTATGAGCGTAGCATGCCATCACAGTTGCCAAGCACCTGCGGAAGCGCTGCCATCGCCGCGCGGGGTCCCGCTACCCCACCTGCCAGTGAGAAGAGCTGACGCATCGCAACCGTAGCGACGCGAAGGAGCGCGTCCTCCCCGTCCGGCGAGATGGCCACGCCGGCCGGTGCCTCGTCAAGTGCTGCCGCCCGCGTTGCCCACGTGCGCCCTAGCGTTGTCGCGAGCTTGTCGAGCGGCTCGCGATCCGGGCATGCCGGCGCGACCACGCCGCCGATAACTCTACATGCCTCTGCGTCTATACTCTCGGAGTGGCCATCAGGTCCGCCCAAGGTCGTCGCCAGCGGCCTGCTGAGCAGCGCGTCGAAGGCGGCTGCAAGCGCGGGCCACGCCTGCCGGCCGCCCATGGGGTGCGCCGACGATGCAGACGCAGCAGCTACGCCCTCGCGAGCGCAGCTTACGAGAGTGTGCGCGGAAAGCGTCCACGTTTCCGGCGCGCCGGAGGTTGCACCTTCGGTGAGTTGGCTGTTGCCTGATTCTCGTAGCCTGGAACCGAGTGCAGCTGCCACTGCGGCAAGCATACTCGCACGAGCCGGCGCGGGCGCACTCTGTGTGTAAATGTCCGACAATGTGCCGCACGCCGCTCGAACAAATGCCTGCGATTGCGCTCCGCCGCCCCATGCCGTAGCAGCACCGCCACTGCTGTGCGCGTCGTCGCCAGGGCCAGTACGCTCGCGGTCGGCTTGCACGTACTCGGAGAGAAGCTTGATGAGCGTGCGCCACTGCGCATCTGCAGTGGGAGCGATGCCCGCCAAGCTCGACAGCGCCGCTCGCTGGACGGCTGGCAGGTCGCCCGCCATGCCCTGCGGCCCGTCTGCCGCACCAGCTGCGAGAGGAAACCTCACAAGCCTATCCAGCATGTTGAGCACGGGAGTCACGTCTGCAGCTACACCCGTGGCGCCACTGGCCTTGCATTTGGCACACAGCTCGCCCAGCGCGCCGGCAAGGCCGGTGCGCGAGCCTACGTGCGGCACGTGCTCGCTCGTGCTATTTGTGGCCGCGATGCACGCAAAGTCAACCATGGACGAGAGCGCATCAATACCATCCTCCCAGATCCCTGTAGACACGGCAAGTTCGGGGTGCCCCCCAAGGACCGTCACCACGCTCGCAGATGCCGCACTCGCTACCTCGCGCGAGCCCTCGCGGAAGGCAGTGAGAACGAAGTCCACGAAGAACGCCCAAGTGACAACCGCGGGCGCGTGCGCGGCACGCGAGTCGCCGGCAATGCGTTTCGAGCCCACGTTGCCACCTGCGTGAGCCGCGAGCTGCGCCATGTGCGACCGCATGATTCTCGCAAGGCCGCTGAGCGCGAGAGTGAGCGTTTCGTCCCATTGCTTGGATGCGGAATTGCGGCTGTGGTGAACGAGCATGACTCGGCCCGCGCTCAACTCCTTCGCCGCCTCCTCCGTCGTGCTCGCGGCGGCCGCAGCCTCCCGTACACGAGCAACTAGCGGCAGCAACACCCCGTTGAGCGCCCTGTCCCATCCCATGCGTGGCAGTGACGCGCCGTTCGCTGCCAGCGCGCGCACCAGCGTACGCAGCGAAGCGTTGCGAACTTCAGGCCTCGAGTCCGTGGAAATGCTGTCGAGGCGGGCGAGCACGGGCAGAAGCGCAGCTGCCACGGCGTCGCTCTCGCCCTTCGCTGAGCTTGCCGCGGTGCTGTTGCTGCCAAAGCCACCTGTGGCATCCAGCTTCACTGGCGTCCTGCCTACGCCGTTTGCATCGCCCGCGGCCGCGCGGCCATCAGCTCGCGCAACCAGCGCGTCCGCCGCGCTCCAAAGGAGCCCAACCGCGGTAAGCGCCACATTCAGATCCGTGTCCTGGCTCGCGAATGCCGCGAGGCACTGCACTGCCTCGTCCGTGTGCTGTTCGGGCATCGATACGAGGAGGTCCGATACGATCAGTCGCGCACACGCAAACGCCGGCTGCAGCGCGGCGGGGTCCTCCTCCGCCGCGACGGCCGTTATTAACGGAAGAATCTCCTTCCAACCCGACGTCAGCGATGCGCCACTCTCCTCGAGGGAGCGTAGGCACGCGCGCAGCACTGCTGCGCGTCGGACGGCGCCTCCGCTCTGCTGGGCTTCGGGGTGTTCGCCGGCAGCGTACACCATCCGCAGCGTCCGCGCAATCGTTTCTTCGAATTTGCCAGCAGGCGCCTGCTGCAGAAGTGTTGACACCGCCCTTTCCAACTGATCGGCCACGGACTGTCGCACTCCTGAGATCTCGCTCCCACCGGCGCTCACTAGGTGATCAGCCAGTTTCGGCCACATCTGCTCCTGGCGAGCCGACGCGCTATGGATCGCGAGGTCGATCATGTGCGGGATCGAAAAGAGCATGATCCCTTTGCTCGCACCCCCGCCTGCTTTACCCCCGGCCGCGGGCGTCGATGCTTGGGGGCTTCCGACACCCTCGCCGGCGGCAGGGCTCGCACTGACGCTCGCTTGACTATCCCTCTCATCCCCTTGAAGCTTGGCCTCTTGCATCTCTTGTTCGGACACAGTCATCAGCGCGTCGAAGAGCGCGGCAACCGCCTCGTCAGACAAATGCGACGTGGCTGTAAAGAGCATGGAAGAGCTCGCAAGCAGGACGTCCAGATCCGCCCCGCGAGAACCCTCTTCCTGCGTCGTCGCATGCGGCGAGTTCAGCGTGCGCTCGAGCGCCCAGAGTGTCTGTAGAACGAGCACCCACGATGGGCCAAGGAAGTCCGCCAGTCTATGCGCAATATTAAAAAGCGTGCGGAGGGCCTGCACATTGCGCAGCGTGAGAACCACGCCGGCGTCCTCCGGCACGGTCACGTGCGCGTACTTCGGGTGAGGGTCATCAGGTGGCGAGCTGCTGAGGCCCAGCTCCGCCGTTGCTGCGGCTAGAATCACCTCGACCCCGGACGATTGGCGCTGCGGTAATGGTGTTGCCGCGTCGCCCGTCTCCCGACTCCGCGCCCGCGAGCGCGAAGCCATCGTGAAGCCACACAGCGATGCGAGGAACGCATCGCGCGCCTCGATCTGGCCCAGCACGCCCGCAGCCTGTGTGAACGCCTGGTAGGCCTTGAGGATCTCCAGGATGAGGGATTCGCCGGTCGCAGCGGTCAGCAGGTCCTTCAGCGGCGGCAGTAGCGTGAACGCGAGCTCGGCCAATGTCGCTGCCGCGACGTCCCTACTGCATGGTGGCGGCGGCGATGCGTCCTCGCCAGCGCCTGCCATCGAGCCCTCGCGATCTACGGTAGTGCTCGTGGTCGCATCCGCGAGCGCCTCGCAGGACCGACAGAGGCTGCACAGCGTATCGATGGCAATTGCGAGACCGCGCGCTTCGCATTCGGCAAGCGACATCCCGCCGTTGGCGCCGCCCGAGTTCGTGTTCTCGGCGGCAGCGGCAGCCTCAACCTCAGCGGTGAGCTCGACACCTTTCGCGACGCCTGCAAACAACGAGTGCAGAGGATCCATGATGAGGGGCTCATCCAGCGGTAGAGCGTGCACCTCTCGTGCGGCAGCGGATGCGATGCTTGCGACGAGATTCGTGCCGCGCTCGTCGGTAGCATACTGCGCTGCGAACCTGCCAACAGTGGCAAAGTCTCCAACCGCTGCCCGAAGCGCGTCGAGGGCGCATAGGCGCTGCCACAGGGGCATACTGGGGCTAGTGCCCTGCAGGAGTGAGGTCAGAAAGACCATGCACTCGGTCGGCAACAGCGTGAAGAATTTTTTGGTGATGGTCGCTACCGTCTGCGTGAGCAGCCTGTGGGTCGCAACTGCCTCATCTGTGGCTGAACCTGCGCTCCGCGTCGAAGTCGCGTTGAGGCTCACCATGACGAGCGATACGACGCGTTCGCGCAGAAGCTTGTTGAAGGCGTCCACGCGCATGAATATGTCCGCTCGCGTCGCCAAGATGAACTCCAAAATCTCAAGAGCGAAAGAGCGAGGGACGGGCGGGGAGCTCAGCCACGAGGGAGAGCCTCCGCCAGCCAGAGTGCAAAGGTCTGCGAACAGCAGTAGTGCGGTGGCTGTCGCCGTCTCCTCGTCGGCATCCGGGGCCATCGCTGGCGTGGGGGTCGATGGCTCGGGCGAGACTGCCGTCCCCTGCTCAGATGCGGTCACGCCCTTTCGCTGCGCGGGCGCTATGGTGAGGCCACACTCTGACGTCGCGTGCTCGAACACAAATCCAACTGCCTGGCGCAGCGTCGCTCCTGCTGTGGATGCGACGTTTGGCGCCGTGCGCGTGTTGCTGAAGAGCCTCAGGCAGATGCTGAGCACCGCGCTGGTCCCCTCGGCGTCGCTAGGCACAACAGCCGCGCTCTGCAGCAGCGTGAGCACTGTTTGCAGCACCTTGAGCTGCACGGTGTCGTCCGTCGACTGGGCGTGAGCGTGCACGGCCGACACAATCGTCGGCATCTGGCCGAGCTGCACCTGGTCGTATGAAACTAACCGCTGAAGGCCCTGCAGCCCCAGGGCGATCAGGCGATTGGTGCGCGCCTCGCACGCCAAGAGGAAGGCGTGCAGGATTTCCTCCGCACGCAGGTCGACCTCGGCGACGCCCCCGTTCGCAGCAGCGACACGCGCGTACGCATCCGCCGCCGCGCGCGCAACCGCTGCGCCGCGCTCCGCCGCCTCGCGCACCTTGCCCTGCATGCCGAGGCTGCGCCGCTGCGCCGCCTCGGTCGCTATCGCGCGCAGGTCCGCCTCGGTCGTCGCCAGCATCACGCGCGGCTCGGGGAGCGCGGGCGGTGTCGCGCGCGCGGTGTGGCCCGCCAGCCGGGCTGTTGACGCACCCGCCGCACGCGCAGCACAGCGCGCACGCTCCTCCGCCCGCCCGCCCGGCACGCGCACGCGCGCGGCCCAGCGTGTGAAGCCCGTTTTCCCGCTCCGGGTTTTCGCTGTGTCCGCAACGCACGATCTCTTCATCTTTTATTCAGTAGGTCCGCACATTTCGTCGCGAATCCGCGAATCAGTTGTTTTTCAAATGCGACTGCTTCCGACATCGGCCCTGCTGTTTTTTTTGTTTTGTTTTTTGTTTTGTTTTGTTTTGTTGGTGGTGTTTGTGTCGGATGTCGAGAACCGACGGATGGCGAATTTGACGGAGGCTTCGGCCGTCAAACTTGCGCGGTATCCCCCACCCCACCCCCCACCCCGCCCCACCCTGGCGAGCGCGCGCTGTGTGTGCGCCGCGTCGTCTCCGCTGGTTTTTTCGCGCGTTTGCAAACGCAGCGGCGGCAAACGGTGAGTCCATGAATAGACCCGGACAATCCGCAATGACCACGGTCTCGAGGCGGAGTCTCTCGTAATACCCAGGGTCTCGCTGCGGCTTTGAACCGGTCAGACCCCCAACAGACGGAGCGGGGGCGGGCGTCATTGCGTGCAGCGCGGCCATCGCGGCATGAGCCACACGCCGTGCGGGCGCCGCCGGCGCGGGCGAGGCTGGCGAGGCCGGCGACGCTGGTGGGGCGGGCGCCGGCGCAGCTCGGCTCTCTGGGTGGGATCTGGTCGACCTTGGCGCGCTCCTCGGGACGGTCGGGTGCTCGGCGCTTGCAGTCGCGACGAAGAACGCGTACGCCGCGGCGCCGGCGGTTGCGCTGCCGGTGCTGTGGCTCGTCAGCGCGCGGCAGCGCGCGCTGCTGCAGGAGGCCCAGAGCGCGGCGATGACCTCGGAGCTGAACACGCTGGCGGGAGAGATCGTGCGCCTGCGAGATGAGCTTGAGGACGCACGCACGCGCGAGGCGGCGGCCGCGGGCGCCGCGGGTGCCGCCGACGCGGCCGCCTTGCGTGCCGCGCAGGAGGCCCACCTGGCTGAGCTGGGCGCTCTCCACGCGCGGCTGCTTGCGGCGGCGGCGAGCGTCGAGTCTGCGGGCGTCGACGCCGCGGCCGCCACAGAGAGGCTAGGCGCGCAGAGCGAGGCGATCGCCGCTGACATGCGCGGTGCAGCCGCTGGTGCCATTGCGGATGCCGTCGGGACGCGCGCGATGGAAGTGGAGAACACCGCCGAGGTGGCCGCCCGGGTGGGATCGCTCGAGAGCGCAGTGAGAGAGGCCACCGCAGCGCAGGATGCGCAGGCAGACGCAATTGCACAGGCCATAGAGTCCGTGGAGGCCGCGGCGGCTGCAGCCTCGGCGGCGTCCCGCAAGGAGGGCCAAGTGGCGAGTGGAACGGGCAGCGGCGACACGGGAAGGGCGGCGACGGAGGCGGCGGCGGCGGCGGCGATGCAGGCAGTTGAGGAAGTATCCGCTGCGAGCGACGCCCTGCGCGCTACCATCGACGCGCTAGCCTTGCAAAGGGATACCGACGCCACCGCGCTCGCCTCAGCCGCTGGGCGGGTTGAGGCCGTCGTCGGTGAGGTGTTGCGACAGCAGGAGTCGCTGGGCGATCGCAGCGCCGACGCAATGGATCCCGTTGGCGAGGAGCTGCGCTCGACACTCTCGGAGCTGGTTGCGTCGATCGACGAGCTTACTGAGTCACAGGAGGAAGCCCAGCAGTATCAGCGTGCCCAAGCGGCAGCACAGGCTGCTGTGATGATGCAGCTCGGTGCACGAGCTGATTTTGCCCCCAGAGACGTCGCGCCCTCGGACCTGTATCAGCAGGCGGTGGACAAGGAGGTGCAGCTCGGCACTCTCGCTGACGACTTCGCAAATGAGGACGCGGCCGACGGTGAACGTTCGGTGGCGTTTCAGGAGTGGCTCGAGGCCGCGTCGGACGAGCTCGAGGCGGCTGGCGACGCCGCTGCGGCCAGCCCCGTGGCCAACGGGAACCAGATGCAAGCCGGTGAGCAGAGGGGCAGCGCGGAGGCCAGCGCATACGATCCGGGCGTCGAGCAGGCGACATTTCGCCCCGACGCCGACGCTGGTGGGGATTTCGTGTACTACGATGACGGCGGAAAGCAGGACGCTCAATTCGGCGCTGGCGGCGACGCACAGCCGACCACCTATGATGACGTGGCGGAGAGCGATGCGTTTTCGTACACTGAAGGATACTACTACGAGGGACCAGACGCGTACACATCCGGGGCACAGGCCCGCGAGGAGGTCGAGGACTTTCCTTTCGATGACATCGAATACGATGTTGATCGGGGAGAGTACTTTGATCAGACGCAAGTACCGCTGGAGGATGCTTCGTGCGCCGACGATGCAGGCGCCCCGCGGGCGCCAATGCAAGCCGCTGAGGAGGGCAGCGAGGAGGCAGCGGAGCCACGGGCGGAGAGCGCGCTTGCGGTGGAAAGTTGGGGCGTGGACGGCGCCCTGCAAGACGGAGGTGCCGACGCGGACGCTGCCGACGCTGGCGCCAGCGCCGTCGTCGAGTCGGACTCGATGGGATTCCCGCCCGAATCGAGCGACGCTATATATGGCAGCGTCGGGGGGGACGGCACAGACTCCGACGGCGCGGGCGTGTTGGATGCGGAAGACAGCTACGAGGTGTTAGCGGAGGACACAATCGCACTGAAGGGTGAGGCCACACCAGTGGGGCAGCCGCAGCAGCGGAGCTCTTCCCAGGCCTGGGACGACGAAACTGGGGGCGATGGCGTCGACGATGGCAGCGCAAGAGACGGCGGCGAGGGAAGCACGTCATCGGTGGCTGATGCACCCGTCGAAAGTGAGGAGCTGAGCGCTGCGAATGTGGGGGGGCAGCAAGGGGACGCCGATGATGAGCGGGGCTCAGGTGGGGGGGATGAGGCTTCGGCCTTGGTGCGGGAGCCAGCGGTGGACAACACCGCCGTGGATGAGCTTATTGCGCGGGCGACGGAGGCGCAGCTTGAGGCTGAGGGCCTCGCCGCCTCGGCCGCCTCTGACACCGATCTGGATGCCGCGTTCGACGCACTCGATGAGGCGCGCGAGCTCCTTGGCGAGGCAATCGATTTGGCGCCCGCCAATGGCGGCACATATGCGTCGCTCGGCTGCGTCGGCCTGCAACTGGCGCAACTCTATATGCAGGAGGCCGCCTCACTGGCGGCGGACAATGATGATCGCGCGGCGGACGCCAGTGCAGCGGAGGCGGAGACCGAGCTCCTCTCCGCTTCGCAGAATTGCCGAGAGGCGCTCGCTAGGGAGCCGCGCAGCGTGCGCGCGCTGTTCAACTGGGGCCTGTCGCTGCTGCTGCGGGCGGAGATAGCGAGCGACCAGGGTCGGCCAGCGGAATCCGCGCAGATGTTTGCTGCAGGCGCCGAGAAATTCGATGCGGCATTGTCGCTCGACGAGGATTCCGCCGAGGCATTTGTCAGGCTCGCGCAGTGTCTCGTGAGACAGGTCGAAGACGAGGTGCGCTCCGGTGGCACGTCGGGCGACCCCACCGCCGAGGAAGCACTGGCTGAGTTGCTGGACGAGGCAATCGAGGCGTGCGAGCAGGCGCTCGACGTGGACCCCAGCGACTCAAATGGCGCAGAGACTTGGCTCGCGCGTGCGGAGGACGGCCTCGCAGCGCTTGGCTTCGAGTCGAATGTGTGAGCGGCGCAGGCGCGCGTTGCTGCATCGAGGACTTGAAGGTGAAAATCTTTGTTCAAGCCTACCGTACGGGTAACGCACTTTTTGTTCAAAATTTATGGCCTCGACTTGTATCGCGCCCGGGTTGATCTGTGTGGCTATGCGTCGAATATGATGGGCGGCATGTCGGCGTCGCCGCACCGCGGCCCGGCCTGATCGGGAGGCACGAGGTTGCGTGCCTTGAGCCTCTCGATATCGTCCAGCAGCGACGTGTGCGGCTGCGTGATCTCCACGGCCACCTCGAGCGGCGGGCGCTCCGCTTCCAGATTGTCCAACATCCACGTGTGAAAAGCCTCGAGGAACTCGCGTCGTCCGGCGAAGCCCGCGAGGCCGTACATCTCGCCGTCCGACGGAAAGTCGGGGCCTAGTCCGTCACTTCCATGTTCGTACATTTCGTCCCGCGGGTTCTGGAGCTCGTACGTGAAGAATTCGTAGGCGCCGAAGCCGTCTGCCTGATGCTTGTTCGCCAGGTGAGTGAAGTAGATCGAGGCTAGGTTCCGCATGCTGGAGGATTGGGTGTTAGTCTCTCTGGGGTGCATTTGCGGCGCGTGCGTGGCAGTGCGTCGATCGCAGTACGTACCGATATGTAATGTCGAAAACGATGCCGTACGCCTCGTTGTTGTAGCGCGCTTTGTTGTCGTCGGACAGGCTTTCCCAAACAAAGTCTGGGGGGTCTCCGTACGGTTCGCAGCCCTCCGGGAGGACGTTGCAGGTGGTGGTCATCAGAAGATGGTTTCGGTACGATCCATCTGCGTTTCTGACCGCCGTGTAAGCCCGATAGGCACTCTGGACAAAGGTGGCCGTGTGCCACTTCTGCTGCTGCGCCTCGGCGCTCGCCGCGTCGGGGTAGTTGAGGCGCATCCATTCGGGGAAGAGACCGCTCGCAAAGCCCTCTTCCAAGTCTCGATCGACGCGCCAGCCGTTCCACGGCGCGTACAGCTGCAGCCCTGCGAAGCGCTCGGGAAGTCGCTCGGCGTAACCAGCGTACGTGACATAGCAGATGTGCTCGAGCCACACAGTGCAACACTCGCCGTCGGTGCCGTGCTCAGCGTACAAGCGCCGCCCGCGTTGGGCGTTCTGGGACAGGTGCAGCATCTCGTGGCAGTGCACGAACTCAGAAAAGCCGCCACCGTATTGCGGGGTGAAGATGTACTGACCAATCGTCTTCGTATGACTCCCGTCTACGTCCCAGTCCATATCCTCTTCTCGGGTCGTGTAGCGCGCGCCAGGGTACAGCTGGCACTGCCCGCTGGGGCCTCCTGCCGATCCGCTCGACCAGCGGTACTGAGTCGACGCGAGCGCGTCGGACGCACCGCACAGCTTGCCGGTGTTGTCGATGGTCTGCACATAATCGCCATTTTTGGCGTGGTCGGGCAAACCGTGCCAGAAGGAGTGATCGCTGTCATCGTTGGTCCAGCTCTTGAGATCACATTTCACGCGCGCGTAGTTCTCCTCGGGACCGCCAAGTTCGAGGACGTACAGCCGGAACAAGAAGTGTCCGCCCATGAGCGTGTGGAAAATGTCGATGTGTGGCCTCCAGGTCCAGCTGTCGATCGCGCAAATGCCATCCGTCCAAACCTCGTCGTACGCAACCACGAGCTCGCTGGGGTCGAGCGACGAACGCCGCGTCGCTCGCCTCGCGTATGGCAAGAAGGTGGTGTCCTCCGAGTAGCCGCGGATGCGGGCGCGGTCGTCGGCGTCGGTCGTGCCCCACGCTCCGCCTCTGTCGACGCCCGCATCGGCGTCGCACGAGGCGAGCACTTGCGCGGGGCATTCGAAGTCAGCGCTAGGCGAACCGCCCGGCAGGCAGAAGGGCGACTCACGGCCGCTGCTCAGCGTGCACTCCTGCCGCGCGCACACTGGTGGCGGCGCCGGCGGCGATGGGGCCGAGGGCGGCGGCGGCGGTGACGCCTTGGGCGGTGGCGGCGACGGCGGGACCGTTCGCGGGAGATCCTTCGCGGGCGCGTCGCCCTTGCTGACGCTTTTCTTCTGTTTCTTCTTCTTATTTTTCTTCTGCGTCTTCTTCGCGCTGGCCTTGAAGGTACACCCGCCCTTGCCCTTCTTCGTCCACACGCACACGCCCTTGCCTTCGCCGTTGGTGCACTTGTGTTTGCTGCCGCTCAGGGCCTTGCGCAGCTTCTTCGTGGCTTGCAGCATGGACTCCACGGGCGGCGGCGGCGATGGCGGCGGCGGGGACGTTTCCTGCACGACCTTCTTCGCCTTCTTCTCCTTTTTGGACTTCTTAGACTTCTTGGCCTTCTTGGACTTCTTGGACTTGTCGGCTTTCTTGGACTTCTTGGACTTCTTGGCTTTATCATTGGACTTCTTGGACTTCTTGTTCTTCGATTTGCTCTCCTTTTCCTCGGCGTCACCCACCTCGCGCGCGGCGCGCAGCCCACGGCTCGTAGCAGACAGCAGAGACACCGGCTCGGCCGCAGACAATGCGGCAGCACCTCGATGTCCGCCAAGCGCGCCACGCACGCCGCCCGCGCGCTCAGCGTCGCTCGCGAGCTGCGCTGGAGTGATCTCGCGCCCTGCGACTGCCGACAAAGCTGCGGGGGCCGCCAGCGCTGCGCAGGTGCGCGCCCAGCCGGCGCAGGGGTCAGAGCCGAGCACCACGCGGCTTCGAAACGCGCAGGCGTTCGCACGGTGCAGCGCCGCGCGCCTCACCCGCGACCGCGGCCGTCAGCGCGACCACTTCCAGGGCACGTGGGACGATAGTTGGGAGGAGGGGGTCAGAGACGCCAGCAAGCCCGGCTGGCGGCGCCCGCGTGGCGCCCGCGCGCGCCGCGGTCGGTTGGTTGGGCGGTTACTCGCCGCAGCAGAGCGCGCGCAGGCGCCGGCCGGGGAACCAGGGCATCGAGTGGGTTTCGTGCGTTTTGGAATTCGGTCGCGCGTTCTGCTCCGGTCATTATGACGGTCGCGCGAAATGCGGACAGCGCTGTAAACGCTTCCGGCTCGGAAAGTATCCCGCGCCTGTCGGCGTCGCAGCATACGGAAACGCATGCGGCGCGGGCGTCGCGGGCCGGTCCCAATAGATAGGGTGTCACAAAGCCTAAAGGGCCCTTACTGTGTGTGCGCCCTCGCGGCCGAGCCGACGCGGCGTCGCCTCGCTCGGCATGGCCTTCCCACCTCCCCCGCGCATCCTGTCCTACACTTCAATGGCCGTCAGAGTATACCACGCGAGTGCTCTTGATGCGAATCCAGTTCTCGCTTTCTTTCACGAACCCCAGGTCCGGCGAGCCCCCGGGCTGTTCCTTCATGCGCTCCACAGTCGCCGCTGTCGTCGCCCCGCGCGCGCCTGACTCCACGAGCTTGCCAAAGATACCGTCGGCCTCGGTCGCGGATCCTTGCGAGCCAGGGCCATGATCGCGAGTGTTATTTTTGATGCTGATGTAAAATGCGGGGCCGCCTGGGCGACCGGCGAAGCCGAGAGTGTTGGCCTCATGCGGGAAGCGGCTGTCGTACTCCTGGAAGGAGAGCCCGCGCTTCTCCGGGCGCAAGAAGGCCTGCAGCACATGCTTTGCGCGGCGGTGAAAGAAGCCCTCTCTCGCGTCGACAGCGTTGTGAAGAAATATCCAGATTCCGTGAGGCAGCCACGACAGGGGCGCCGACCTGATCCACAGCTTGGCGGTCTCACTGCCGTGGCCTTCAGCACGCATGGAGGGAGGGAATTCCAGCTCCATCTCGATGAGCAGTCTCTCTTGAGCGTCGAGGAGGTCCCCGTACCGGCTTTTGACGGCGTCTCGGCAAGCCCGACGAAGCTCCTCGATTTTCCCTCCCGGCCACGGCGCGTCGGGCGCGCTGCCGCCGCCCTTGCGCCACGCGACGACGAGTGCCTTGACTTCATCGGCGAGCTCGGCGGCGGTGACATCGTAGGCATCTGCATCCAAGACCTTATCTTTCTCTTCATCCGCCGAATTGAAGGATTCCGAGTCGTATATAGCCGCATCGGTGCTGTTAGACTGTTCGTAGTCGCTATCGACTTTAGCCATCGACTCTTGGCGGTGCTCTACAAGATGCGTGTGAATGGCGCGCGAACTCTGACCCGCCCCATCAATCGCCTGCCGGCTCCCGTCGCCACCCATTTTCGTGGCCAGCGCGAGCAGCAGCAGCAGCGTGCCCGCGCCGACGAGCGCGCCGAGAGTGCCGACGCGCGGCGCTCCTCGCCTGCTCCCACGCGGGCCGCTGAAAAGCGCGACACGCTCGGCGCCACCAAAACTTGACACTCGAAGGGTGCCGGCACCAAGGCGTGACCCATCCGACGGCATGGCCGCCGTGGCAAAGAAGCGGGCGCGCGCGCGGCGAACTCAACGCGTGCCCAAGAGCGGGCAGCAGCAGCACCCTGCTGCACCGGGCCCACTGGTGTGCAACACGCTGAGGGCTGTTGCGACCGCGACACGCTTGCCGCGCGCTCGCTCGAAGCAGCAGCGGGCCTGCGAAGCTGTGCCCGATCCCACTCACTCCTCGCCGCCGTGCACCGCGCCCCTCGCCGCGCGGCCACACAAGCTCCGCCGGCGGAGGGTGATGAGCTCGCGGGGCAGACGCGGGGAGCGCTCCGTCCGTCCGTCCGCTCGGCCGGCCGCAGTGGTCGCCGCGCCGCGCCGCGCGCGGTGTGACGTGCCTTTTCCTGCGCGCGCGCGCGCGCGCGCGCGCGCAACTCTGCCGGTTTTGCCGCGTTCAACAAAGCGCGCGCCCGCGTCTCCGAAAGCGGATCAAATCCTGGTCTCTTCACGCCCAATCGCACCCCGCGCCGCCCACTTTTCGACACCGAGACACTCACAAAAGAATCCACCCTGGGCCCACACCTTTCCGCATTCTCCCATTCGATTGAAGGCCTGCTTCCGAACGACTGGAAAGAGCTTTTTTTGATTTCGATTTGTTGGTGGATGGGCTTTTTCGCCGGGGCGGTCCGCGGGCGGAGAGGTCCGGGCGAACCTCGCGCGTTTCCCAGACGGGGAATTCGGCGCGCGTCCGGCGAAGTCGAGAAGGGGCCGGAAGCGAGCGCGCGCGGAGTGGGTGCCACACAGCGCGCGCGCGCTGCTGCCGGCGGCGGCGCCCCCCCCCGTCTGCTCCCCGGCCCGCACGGCGCGACCGGAACCGTGGGGCGAGCTGTTGGGTGAAGGGGGCGCTGCGGCGGGCGGCGCCCGCAGGGGAGGCAGCGGGGGGCGGGCGGACGGGTGGCGGCCCGCCGCGTTGTCCTTCCCCTGAGAATATTGGCGGGAGAAACGTGTGCGCGTGGGTGAAGCGGGGTGGGGCGTGGTTGACCGCTCACGGGCTCGCGTGCGCGCCCGGGAAGGGGCGCGCACCGTCGCGCCGCGCGCACCCCGCGCGCGCTCTTTCTGCCGCAACCGCGGGCGGCGCCAACAACGGCCGCGATGGCCGGCGGCGCGCCGCAGCTGCCGCTGCCGGACTCCTGTCCCGTGCTGCAGCTCGGATACCCTAGCCCCTGCGTGTTCCACTGGGCGGGCGGCGCTGCGTCCCTCGTGTTCGCGTTCGTGGTGGGCGCGCCGCTCATCTGGAAGTGGCCCAAGGGCATCGCGTCGCTCGCGCCGGCCGGCCAGGCGCGGCTGTGGGCGTGCGCCATCGCGTGCTCGGTGATATGCGTCGCGCTCTTCACGCGCGTCGTGCTTGCGGCCGCGGACAAAGGCGGTGGGGGCTTCAGGCTGACGCCGCACAGCGTGTTCTGGCATGTTTCGGCGGCGTTGGCTTACTGGGCGATGGGCCGCACGCTGCAGCTCCAGCCGCCTGCGGAGGATCCACCAGGGAAGTTCCGGCCCATCGCAATGCGCGTGTGGCTGCTCTTCTCGAGCCTGCTCGCGTGCGCGCAGGGCGTCGCCGCGGTGCTGGTGCTTGAGGGACGCGACCAGTATAACTTCCCGCGCGGCGAGGTGATGGATGCCGCGCTGGAGTCATTCATGTCGCCCCTGGCAGCGTCCATCGGATGCTTCGGCCTCGTGACCAATGCGATCTGGCCGGCGCCCGGGGACCTCAGCGAGATGGCGACGCTCGTGGCCGCCACTGGCGGCAACGAGCCGTACTGGAACACGCGCCGCGTGGTGCGCTCCGTGTGGTCGTTCCTCGTCGTGCCGGGCACCGTCGTCTTCATGCCGCTCATCATCTGGAAGATGGTGCAGGCGGAACAGAACGCGGATGTGATCGCGTGGTGGGTTGCCGGTCTGTTCTCCATGCTCGCGCTGCCCATTTCGTTCTACGGCGTGTCCCAGCACCTTACGAACTGGAGCAAGCCGTGCCAGCAGCGCCACATCGTTCGGCTGCTGTGGATGGTGCCCATATACAGTATCAACGCGTGGTTCGGGTTGCGCTTCCACCGCACAGCCATCTACCTCGACACGATCCGCGAGTGCTACGAGGCGTACGTGGTTTACTCCTTCTTCATGTTCCTTGTCAACTACCTGGAGGAGCAGCACGGCAACGTCGCGGCGCTGCTGGCCACCAAGCGGCCCCAGAACCACTTGTGGCCCATGAACTGGGTGCTGCCGCAGTGGCGCAACGGCACGCCCTTCCTGAACAACTGCAAGGCCGGTGTGCTCAACTACGTCGTGGTGCGCCCCACGCTCACGGTGCTGGCGCTCATCCTGCAGGCCTTCGGCGTGTACTCCGAGGGCGATCTGTCGCCCGACAAGGGCTACCTGTACATATCGCTCATCTTCAACTTCTCGCAGATGTGGGCGATTTACTGCTTGGTGATGCTCTACTACGCCGTGCGCGAGGACCTCGCGCCCATCAAACCGATCTCCAAATTCCTCTGCGTGAAGTTGATCGTCTTCTTCACCTGGTGGCAGGGTCTATTCATCTCGATTTTGGAGAGGGAAGGTCTCCTCAACAAGTTCAACCCGAGCTGGAGCGAGCTCCAGGTGGACACCATCGCCGCTGGGCTGCAGGACTTCATCATCTGCTTCGAGATGTTCTTTTTCTCGCTCGCGCACGCGTACTCGTTCCCGGCCAAGCCCTACGTGACGGAGCAGCGCGAGGAGCGCACGCTGATGGCATCAATACGTGACATGTTCGACGTGCAGGACGTGTACAAGGACCTCCGAGAGGCGCCGCCCGTGCGCGTTGTGGGCGGCATCGCCGACGGCGTGACGCGCGTCGGTAACGAGCTCACCACGGGCATCGCCGACACGTCGCGTGCGATGGTGGAGGGCGTCAAGGGCGCGGCGGACAGCTTCGCAACCATGGCCATCCCCAAGTACCGCTCGACGCGCCACAAGCAGAAGGGCGAGCTGCCCGAGAAGGAGCGTCTGTTGGACGACTCGCTGTCGGGCGGCTCCGACGGCGACGCTTCTTCCACGCGCTCGTTGAGGAGAGAAGACTGAGGCGCGAGCACAACGTTCCTGTAATAACCCCGACCCCTTTTTTGCCCCGCGCGCACTCTCTCGCGGTGAGCCTCCGTCATGCTGCGCAGAGCGCGTCCTGCGTTAGACCGAGCTGTAGGATGATGTACTGATACTGTATTAGGCGCAGGCATGCTTCAGCCAGCCCAGCGCATTTATTAGCGAGTTGAACGTGGCTACTGCGTGCCACTTGGCCCGGCACCGCCCCCACTGCCGCCCGCGCCGCCACCGGCCACGGCCGCTAGCGGTGCATCCGCCTCGGCGAGTGCTGCCTTGCCGTCTGCGTCCGCTACAGCGTCAGCTCCCTCCTCTTCCTCGATGGGCACCTCTTCCTCGAGGATCTCCACCTTTACCGAGCTAGGTAATCCGCCCTGCAGGATATCTTGCACATCGTTCTGGACAGCACGGATGGTGCGACGGTGGGCGGTGCGCTGCGCGTGCGTCGCATCCGCACCGCCGCCGAGCGCCTTGCGAAAGCGCCGCCGGCGGATGTTGGTGGTCGCGTTGGTCACACCATGGCGGCACTCGCCGTCCTTGGGCGGATCGGCGCCTGACTCCTGCACTACAATGACCTGGCCCACGTCGCCGCTCTTGACCAGATCAGCATCGTTGTACGTCTTCCAGGCTTCGACGACGCATGGCAGGTCCTGCAGCGTGGCGGCGTACTCATCCCCCTCCCACACAAGAGAGCCGTGCGAGGCACCCTCGCCACCGTTCGCGGCGAGCCGCAGCTCGCTGTTCGGCAGCACACGCTCTTGCCCGCCGCGCTCGCTGAGTGCGGCGTGCGCCTTGGCCGCCAGGGCGGGCGGCAGCCGCAGGACAAATAGCTCCTCGACGCCAGGATCGCCCTGAGTGCCCCGAGGGACACGCGGTGTGCACGCGCGGCGCACGTTAGAGCGAGCGCCACCATGCCACGCGCCCAACGCACGCTCGCGCACTGTCTTCAGATGCGGTAAAGAACATGGCGCGCGTGCGCACGCGCGAGTCTCCCTCTGTCACGTGATACATACCTCCTTGAATCCACTGCTCTTCTTCGTTTTCTTCTTGGGTTGCTCCTCCGCGGCCATCGTCCCTACCTGGGGCGCGGTCACGGTCACGGCGGGCGCGGTCATCGTCCCAGGCGCGGGTGCCGCTACCGCCGAAGTAGGAGCCACCACTATGGGCGCAGGCGTCCCCGCCGGGGGCATCACCCCGGCATGCACGGGCGCCGCAGCCACAGGCGCCGTCGTTGCGGCAGCTGGTGCCCCAAGCGCCGCCGCCGGCGCCGCTGCCTCCGCTGCCTCCACTACCTCCCCCTCTCTCACGCCAGGAGTATCGGCGAGCCGCTGCTCCTGCGGCACCTGCTGTGTCTGCGCCTGCGTCTGCGGGGCAGCCTCAAGGGCACCGCCTGCCGCAGGCGGCTGTGCGTCCTCCATACCTAAGCCTGCGGATGCGGCTGAACACCGCGCTGCGGGCGCAACGCGCGTCCTCAACCGCACCCCCTTCCCACGCCGATCGGAGTGGTCCGAGGCGGGCTCAGCACATACCCCGCGTCCACCCCTCCCGTGCCTGGCCCCGCGGCCGCGCCTCCGCCGCGCGCGCTGTGTGGCCGGGCGCGGCGGCGCCTGCGTTTCGGCACGTGTCTTTTTCCCTCATCCAGCGGCAAAAGTTCCGTGGCCGGTGCGGGTTGCGACACGCCACACACTGCGGGTGCCGCGCAGCGTGCCCACAGCCATGGCCGGCGGCCGCGGCCGCAGCCGCGGCCGCAGCCATGTGTGGGCGCCACTGCGCGCGCTCCTCGCAGCGGCGATGCTCGCGGCGCTAGCGAGCGACGGGGGGGGGGGTGCGCGGGCGCGCGGCAGGCAGCATGGCAGGCAGCGTGAGCGTGGCGGTCGCTGGGGCATTGCCGCCGCCGATGCTTACCTGCTGATCGCGCAGCCCAAGGCGGCCTCCTCGTCGCTGCTGGCGACGCTCGAGGCTGTGTGTGGAAAGGGGGGGAAGCAGCTGTTTGCCAAGCGTATGGGTGTCACCTCATCGGACACTCGCGCGATGGACGCCGCCGACGCGATGTATGCGCAAGGGCAGCTCACGACGGAGTTCAAGGAGGCACCCAGTTCCTCATCGGCCAAGTTCAAGCGATTGGTCGCCAACGGCAGCTACCCACCCGTGTACAAGATAGTCGGGTCGTCCGGCGCGCCATGTCCGCGCGACGACCTCATCCGCGCGACGGGTACCGCTCTCGAGCTGCTTGCCGGTGCCGAGGCCGCCAACGCCCGGTGGATGGCTGCGCATGGGGGCATCACGGGCTTTGCCCAGATGGATCCCGAGGTCTGCGCCTCCAGCCGCAAGACCTTCAATATCTACGGAAAGGTGGACGGGCCGCACGTGCAGGACCCCGACTCGTGCTATGGTAACCTCCCGCACTCAGACATGTGGGACGTAGGCCTACCCCTGATGGACCAGTGGACGTCCAAAGACTACATCTACAAGCAGCACACCCCGCCGTCGCCGCGCAACACGCGTGCGCTGGAGCGCGTGATGGAGGCACGCGGGGTCGGGGTAGGATTGTTGTTGCGCGACCCGCTGGCCTCATTGGCCGGCTACGTGCGCACGATGGCCAATGAAAGCTGGTCTCAGCAGGTCGTCGGACGGGACAAGGCTGCCGCGCCGTCGAGGGCAGTGCAGGGCGGTGCCCGCGCCCACTTGCCAAGACCGATGCGAGCCGCGCGTTCGTCTTATACGACAGCGGCTGCCAGTGGGGGTGCCACCACAAGAGATCAGGGCGAATGCCGCGATTTTTCGCGACGCTGCTCGCTTTTTCGTAGCTCGTGCAACGCCACGCAAACACAAGCCTCGGCCACCACAAGCGCCGAAACGGGCAAGCGCATGTACGCCGAGTACAACTGCCGACGCACATGTGGCTTCTGCACCGACGACGACATGGCGACAGACAATGGCCCGGCAAGACGCGCGCTGTCACGCGTGTCGCGCGTAGGTGGCCAGGCGTTGGTGCGACCGATGGATCAGCTGGGTCCGGCGCTGCATATGGATACAAGAGTGCGCCGTGAGCTGCTCTCCGACGCCGCCAGCAGCTGGAAGGGCTCGCGCACCATCTCCGTGTGCCGCTTGGCTAATTCATTGGCCAGTCTCATCCTTTGGAACGAAGGCTGGCAGCGCTTTGCCGAGCGGCATCCAGATCGGGTATCAATCGTGCGCTATGCAGACATCACCTCGGCGGAGAAGGTGTGGCGCGCACGGGCATGCGGGCTTGCCGCACAGAGGTAGCATCCGCGCAGCGCGCAGCGGCGCGCGCGCGCCCGCAGTGTGCGTATTCGCACGAGCATTGCTGACACATGCGCACACACAGGGCAACTGCGGCACGTACAAGAATCTGGTTCAATCGATGGGCATGTCAGAGTGCGCCGAGGGTATCGAGCACAACCGCACGGCCGCGCAGCGCCAAGGGAAGGAGTGCTCGATCGAATTGGAGCGCGAGCGATATACGGGCGACCACTCGAAGGCATCACTCGCGCTCGTCGCGGCTGCGAGAGATATCGCAGCACAGCAGCACCACCAGCAGCAGCAGCAGGGGCAGGGGCAGGGATAGGTGGAGCAGCATA
The DNA here is from genome assembly GCA_013416795.1 of Prasinococcaceae sp. CCMP 1430. Taxonomy (NCBI): domain Eukaryota; kingdom Viridiplantae; phylum Prasinodermophyta; class Palmophyllophyceae; order Prasinococcales; family Prasinococcaceae; species Prasinococcaceae sp. CCMP 1430. Next base: position 282,790 of record RQSC01000028.1, read on the forward strand.
GCCTCAGAGCTCAAAGCCCCAATAACATCACATTCATGCGCATCACAAATGCGTGGCGGCGCCCAGCAGCGCGTTGAGTTGAGTGCGTGCGTGCGCACCCAGCGGTGCACCCGCGCTACCAGCGGTCTGCGCCATCCACGCGCAACCTCATCGCCCCGCCGCGACAGCGTCGCAAGCATCCTCGAGAGAAGCATACAGCCCCACGTTGCGGGCATCCGCGAGCGCCTGCGGCAGCTTCTGGCGCGCAGGATCGGCACCGACGAATGCAAGGCGCGGGATGAAGCGGCGAAGCGTCTCGACGCACGCCGCATCGGCACTCACGACGCACTGAGCCTCGAGTTGGCGCGCCATGGAGGACACTCCCACGGCGGTCTCACAGAAGAGCAATTCGGCATTGGCCGCGATGCCCGCGGAGTCGAGGAGCGCGCGGATGCCGAGCTCGGTCTCGTCGTCTGCGACCTGCGTCACGAGGTAGAGGGTCGCGCCAGCCGCCGCGAGCTTACCCAACGCCTCTGGCGCACCCTCCGCCACGCTGTGGTCTGCGGACAGCTCATCCACAGTGCGCTGCTCGAGCACGGTACCCAGGCAGGAGACCAGCGCCACACCTACGCCGCGCGGCCTGCCTGCTGCAACTCCGCGGGCGCCCGCCGCCTGGGTGCCAACCCCGCGCCGCGCAGGCTGTGTGAGTCCCGCACCGCGGCCCGTGCCGCTGCCACTCGCGCCGTCGCCGGGGGCGGCCTCGCCATGCGCGGGCGACCTGCCGCGGCGCGAGAGCCACGAGACCGCCACCAGCGCCAACAGCACCCCGACCGCGCCCGCCCAGCCGTTGTTTTGCGCCCACCAGCGCAGACACGCGCCAAGCAGCCCGCCCCCCGCGACCATCGCGCACGCCAGCTCGGTTCGCAACCCGCCTCGGCGCGAGCGCGCCCCCTCCCTCTCCTCTCCTTGGACGGTGCGCTTCGCACACCGCCGGTGCGATACGAGAGCGGCCCCCACTTGAGCCCGCCCCGGCACTCACCCCACCCCCCACCCTGCGGACGCCACTGAGCCGAATCGGACCCGCCGGCGCCGCTCCCTGCCGTCACCTCCCCCGCGCGCGCGCGCCGCGCGCCCCTCAACCCGCAGCCCGGAACCCTCGGATTCGACGAAAGATTCCGAATATTATGGAATCCCTAACGTCAAATAACATTTATCTCACTCATGGAATCCATCACGGATTCCGCCTCGCGTCCGCTGCGCGATCCGCCGGCCGCGCCGCAGCGCGCGCGCCGCGGCGCTCGGGGATGCCACCGCCGCCGGAGCCAAGCGGGCGGCGAGCGCGGGGCCGGGCGACGGTTCGCCGGCCGCCCGGCATTTCGGGGCGCGACTCCGCATCAAACCCAACACGGATTGATCTGCGTCGCGCATCTTTTTTTCCCCTTCGTTTCGGCACGCGGGGCCGATGCTGCCGGGAGCGCGTGCCGGGGGCGGGGGCCACAGTCGCGCGGCAGCACACCGCGCGCGACACGCGCCCCCCCCCTGCCTCGCCCGCCCGCCCGCCCGCGCGCGCGCTCCCGCCTGTGGCGATGGCGTCCGGCTACCTGCGCTACCTGTTCAACCGCGAGCCGCAGAAGATGCTGCTCTCCTCCGTGGCGCTCGTGGGAACGATGGGCTACTTCCTCAAGGTGGGCGCCCACCGCGTGAGCGACCGGGCGCACGCGATCGCCACGGAGTCGGCGCTGCGGGCGGCCGACGAGCGCATGGCCGCGGCGGAGAAGGGCGTGGAGGAGCACTACGCGAGCGCCAGGCGGGCGGAGGAGATGGTCAAGCTCGGCACCAGGTGAGGCGCACGCGCACGCGCGTGCGCGCGCGCGTACGCATGTGTATGCGCCGCACACACTTGGATTTAGGGTGCGGCTCAGCAAGGGCGCAGCCGCGTGCGGTCCCTGGGGGCGCCCGCCGCGTCTGCCGCCACGCAACGCCACACGAAGCACAGTGCGCGCGCGCGCGCGCGCGCGCGCGCGTGCTGACATGGCCGCCCGTGCGCTGCCGCGCAGTCTGCTGGACAAGGGCCTCGAGGACAAGGTGAAGATGAGCAAGGATGGCCCCTCGCAGCTCAAGAGGCTTGAGCGCGAGGTCGAGATGGCGAGGCTCGCCGTCAAGGAAGCGCGGGAGAAGGCCGCCGCCCCTGCGCACTGAGCGCCACTGAGCGCGCGCGAGCGGGCTGGCGCAGCGCGGCGTCACGTGCCCACCGCGATTTTTTGACATTCCCCAGGGTACAGAGTGCTGCGCGCAGCGCGCGTGTGCGCGCTTGAGTGAGTGCATGTGCATGTGCACGTGTGTGCGCGTATGCGCCCGCGCCTGCGTGCCCGCGTGCACGCATGTGTGCGCACGCGCGGCGGTTTTACGGGCGCTCGCGTGCTCGCGCGCGCTCGCCGGCGTCGGCCGCGAGCATCCCTCCCGCGTGGCGCGCGAGGACCCAGGCCTCCACCGCGCCGGCGAGCAGCCGCCCCGTCCAGCCACGCGCCGTCGCTCCGCGGCACGCCTAGAGCGCGCGCGAATGCGCCGCTGCCGCCGCCGCCGAGCGCGCACGTGGCTCCGGCCCATAGCCAGGCCGGCAGTGCGTGCAGGCCGAGCACGGCGAGCGCGCCCTGCGGCGTGCGGAAGCCGTTGGCCATCACTGCTTGCGCCCAACGCGGCGCGCCCGCGCCCACGTCCTCGCCAGCGCCCGCGCCCACGCAGCGCGCCTTCCATGCGGCGCCGTGCGTGCCGTGCGTTGCCGCAAACACACACCACTGTACGCCCGCGCGAGTCAGCGCGTCAAAGCGTCGCTCTGGTGGGGCAGCGCCCGTGTGCGTGCGTGTGCGTGCGTGCGTGCGTGTGCGTATACACGTGCGTGCGTGCGTGCGTGTGCGGTTCCTGTGTGAAGCGCACCTCGAGCGCCGGCACGAAGCCGAGCAGCGGCGCGCCCGCCCATCTCGTGACGGCCGCCGCGCGGCACCACATTGCGCCGCGGCACGCGTTATCGACGGCCACATCCAGCCATGCGCCGAAGCGCGACGTCTGCGCGCATTAATGTGTGTGTGTGTGTGTGTGTGTGTGTGTGTGTGTGTGTGGTGGGTGTGAGCGAGAGCGAGAGCGTGAGCGAGGCGATGGACGCTGACGTCAGTACCCTTCCTGCCACCGGTTCGTCGGCGGCGGTGCGCGCCGAGGCGAGGGAGGCGCGCGTGGGAGAGTGAGTGTGTGCACGCAAGCGCACGAGCACACGTGTGCGCACGCGCATGCGTGTGCGTGGTTGTGCGTGAGCGTGTGTGTGCACGGGGCAGATGGCGCTGCTCTGCGGCCGCTGGCGTCGGCGGCGCGCAACGCGCCTGCCTGAGGCGGCGCGCCAGCCACCCGTCTACGAAGTCGAGACATGCAGCGGCCGCGTAAGCCACCGCGGCGTGCGCGACCGCCTCCGCTGCCGCCTGCCCCCCGTCCTCGCGTGCGCGCGCCTCGGCGGCGCGCGCGGAACACACCGCGTAAGCGCCGAGCGCTGCGCGCGCGTAGCACACGCAGTTCGGCGCGAGCAGCCACACGGGCGCGCGCGCCATCGCCGCCGGACGCACGCGCGGCGCGCAAACCCCGCGCCCCCCTCACCCACCCACCTACCCACGCTCGCGGGCACGCGCGCGCGCACACGCCCACACCCACACGCCCACAGAAACACACACACGTGCGCGCGCGAGCCCGCGCACACGCGCACGTGTGCGGCGCGCGCGCACTGACACGCGACACGCGCCCGCGCTCGCGCGCCACGCGGGCGCCACGCGGGACGGGTTGTTTTGGATAGGGTTAGGGTTAGGGTTAGGGTTAGGGTTGCGTCGGGAGTGTGACTTTGAATGCGTTTTGACGTACGCTTTTTTGGCGTGCGTTTCGACGTGTGCGTTTCGAAGGCGATTCGAAAAAAGCGGAGGCGGGCGCCGAGCGCGCAGAGGCCGGAGGGAGGCAGGGTGGTACACTGCGCGCGCCGGCCGTGCCGCCGGCGCCGGCGCGGCCGGCCCCCCAACCCCCCCACCCCGTGCGCGGGGCGGCCGACGCGGGGCCCCCTGCCGCCGCCGCCGCCATGGCCATGGCGCGCGTGCTCAACGTCGCCGAGAAGCCGAGCGTGGCCAAGGAGGTGAGCCGCGTCCTCAGCAACGGCGGGGCTCGCTCGTCGCCCGGGAGGTCGCAGTACAACACCGTCTGGGAGTTCCCACTCAACCTGCGCGGCCAGCAGGTCATCATGGTGTTCACAAACGTGACCGGCCACCTCATGGAGATGGACTTCCCGACCGCCTATCGGAAGTGGCGATCGTGTGCGGAGGAGCAGCTCTTCACGCTTGACGTGTCGAAGAGCGTGCGCGACGCCAACGCGCGCGTGAAAGACAATCTGGTACACCTGGCGCGCTCGTGCGACAGGCTGATGCTGTGGCTCGATTGCGACCGGGAGGGCGAGAACATCGCGTACGAGGTGATCGAAGTGTGCTGCCGCGCGAAGGCGCCGCTGCGGCACAACATCTCGCGAGCGCACTTCTCGAGTCTCAACCCGCAGGAGCTGTGGCGAGCCGTGCAGGGAGCGCGGGCGCCCGACGAGAACCAGGCCAAGGCCGTCGACGCTCGCCAGGAGATCGACTTGCGCGTCGGCGCTGCTTTCACGCGCTTCCAGACCATGCTGCTGCAAAATCGCTTCGAGTTTCCCGACACCGGGCGCGGGGAGGATCGCGGCCCGTTGCTGTCGTACGGCCCCTGCCAGTTCCCGACGCTTGGATTCCTCGTGGAGCGCCAGTGGGAGATCGACGCGCACGATGCAGAGGAGTTCTGGGCGATCCGCGTGTCGTACGAGCCGCCGCCCCCCGCGGAGGGCTCGAAGAAGCCGCCGCCGGTGCGATTCAACTGGCAAAGAGGTCGCTTGTACGATCATCTGGTGGCCGTCATGATCTTCGAGATGTGCGTCGAAAATCCAATGGCGACGGTGGTCAAGGTGGACGAGCGCGACGAGCACCGGCGCCCGCCGCCGCCGCTGAACACCGTGGCACTGACCAAGCTGGCGTCTACCACCTTTCGCATCAGTGGCAAGAAGTGCATGGACGAGGCCGAAAAGTTGTACCAGCAAGGCTACATCTCGTACCCGCGCACGGAGACGAACATCTTCAGCCCCGAAACGGACCTCATGGCGATGGTCCAGGGCCTCGCGGGCGCGCAAGCGCCGTGGGCTAACTACGCGCAGGGGCTCGCCAACGGGCGCTTCGTGTTTCCTCAAGGCGGCGGTGAGACTGACAACGCGCATCCGCCCATCCATCCGGTGCGCTTCGACAAGCCTCCAGCCAACGCCCCGCGCGAAGCGCAGCAGATTTACGAGCTCGTCTGCCGACACTTCCTGGCGTGCTGCTCGCCGCCGGCCATGGGCGCTCGCTCAATTGCCGAAATTGATATTGCGGCCGAGCGTTTCACCGCTCGAGGGCTGATGGTCCACGATCGAAGCTTCCTTGACGTGTACCCGTACATGCGGTGGTCAGACTCCGCGATGCCCTCGCTGGCTGTCGGTGACACCTTCCAGCCCTCGGAACTGAACCTGGACGAAGGCCAGACGCAGCCCCCGCCGCTGCTGAGCGAGGCGGACCTCATCTCCCTGATGGATAGCAACGGCATTGGCACCGACGCGACCATGCATGCCCACATCGACACCATCGTCGAGCGCTCGTACGCTGAGCGCGATCCGAATGGTCGCATGAAACCGACTCGACTGGGCATGGCACTGGTGCAGGCATACGCTGCCCTAGACCTTCAGCTGTGGAAGCCCTACCTGCGGGCGCAGATGGAGAAAGACCTCAACGATGTGGCCGCTGGCAGGAAGACGAAAGAGTCGGTCACTGATGCCTGCCTGAATTCTCTGAAGAATGCCTTTCTGAAGGCCAAGTCCGGGAGCCGGGAGCTCGTCAGCGCAGTCGGGGAGGTCTTCGAGCCCAAGCAGGGCGGCGGCGGCGGTCAGGGGGGAGCAGATGGAGGTGCTGGTCAGCACGTCGGTGGCTGCAAGCTGTGCCAGATGCCGATGCTCTACAAGCACACTGCAAACGGTAGCAGGGTGGTCGGCTGCACTGGGTACCCGCAGTGCCGCAACTCAGTGTGGCTCCCGAGCTGCGCGACAAAAGTCGAGCTCACCGACCAGCTATGCGAGCACTGCGCGAACGCGCGTGGCAATGGCCAGGGCAGGCAAGTCTTCATGTTCTCTATGGAGTTCCCGCGGCGCGTGCTTCCACCGCAGTACCGAGACAAGACGGAGTACCTTGGATGTGTGCTGTGCAATTCCCGGCTTCGAGAGCTCTGCGACATGGTTGGTGGACCACCCGGGAACGCGGGCGGTGGAGGAGGGGGCGGTCCTGGCGTGAGAAGCGACGGCGGGGGCAGGGGGCGGGGGCGAGGCCGAAGCCGGAGCGGTCGGATCGGTGGTCGAGGCGGTGGAGGGTCGCGTTCGGGGCAATACGGAGGCAGCGCTGCAGGCGCGTCGAGCAGCACGTGCTTCAAATGTGGGCAGTCGGGCCACTTCGCTGCCGACTGCCCCAATGCCTGACGCTCGTGCGCTGGAGAACAGGGCACGCCGCGGCGACTGTGTTGCGGCGCGCCGCTTGTACACGTGTACACGTATTAATTACTTTGATTTGGATCGACCGTCCGCGGGGATTCACTCGAGCACCCAGCCCTGCTCGGCGTCGTGCAGTGCCGCCGCATCCTTCCAACCCTGGAACTGCTCGCGGCGGCTGAGGACCCACTCGGCCGACTCCTTGAGCGTGCGCGGGGTATCTGGGCATTTGGACATGCACACCTGCTCCCCGACGACGCCGCCAGGCATGCCCGGAGTACGCGTCCAGCAGCTCTGCCAGCAAGGCATCAGCGCCTCGCTCGTTTCCAGGCCGTTTTGCTTTTCCTTGTTCGGGATGTTCCAGATGAGCGCGCCGCCGTACGCCCACGTGCGCTCGCACGTGTACTGGCGAGCCGCCGGGCGATACTTCCACGGGTGATCGGGCCAACAACCAAACACCGTGTGCCACTCCCCATGGTCGCTCAGGCACCCCACGCAGTACTCGTCCGCGCCAATGCAGTTAAGGCTGGTATGCTTGCACTTGACGCTTGGCTCCTCCATCTGCGCGTCCATCGCCGCAGCCATCGCGGCCGACTGCTCACGCAAGGCGGCCACACGGATGGCCATGTCGGGCCCCGCCGCCTCCAGCCGTTTCTGGAACACACGTGAGGCGGCTGCGTATATTTTGGTATCGAGCTTGACTGCATTGCGAATACGGCCCATGATGGCATTGGCCTCCTCCTTACGCTCCGGCGTGACTTCGACGTCCGGCAGCAGCCCATGCTCGCCTTCCGGTGAGTTGCCGTCTATCACCACGAACGGCTGTGGCTGCACGCACATGTCCATCGACCAGTTCCCCGCGCGGTCGCGCAGCGCCGGCAGACAGCCATGCTGGTTGCACGCATTACGGCGCACGGCAGCGATCATAGCCGGTGTCATCTTTTGGTCCTTTGCGTACCGGCGCTGGACGGCGTCAACCTCGCGCGAGGTTTTGGATTGCAGGTTGACGGCGCGCTGGAACTGCAGATCAGCGCGAGCCTCGTCGGACACATCCTTGTCCGGCGCGACATAGCTGCGCTTGTCTTTCTTCGTGAGCGAGCCTGCACCATGCCTCACGTTGGTGGCGACGTACCCCACGTGCTGCAGGCCTATTTCGTCCGCGAGTAGCAAAACGCTCTCGTCGAACTTCTCCATCACACCCACGAAGTCGTACATCGAGAGCACCCCCAGAGCGAGTCGCTGCATGTACTCCGAGCCCTCCTCATGAAAGGACTGAATGCCGGATTCGTGGGTAAGGTCGCCACCAGCGCGCCAGAAGTGATCCGCACCGACGATCATGCGCGTCTGGATGTTCGGCAGAGGCTCCCACATGCACAGCGGCACCGATCCGGCGACCCAGTGCTGGTGCCACGACAGGTACAGATCGACCGGGTCGCGCACCATCGACACGATCTTCACGTCGCAGCGCCCGCGGAGCAGTTCCTTGAGCCCGAGCACGTCCGGCAGCACACGCGTCGCGATTGACTGCTCTGCGCCCTTGCCGTGCACCTCGACAAGCATACGGAAGTCCTTGAGTGCGTTCTCCTCCGCAGGCGCCTCCGCGGCCGCGCGCACGCGTGCGAGGAACGCGTACCACATGATGTCACGGCCTGTGGACGGCGCATAGGAGAAGAAATCCCACTCGCCCCACTGCGACTGCCTCTGCATCAGAGCGCGTAGCGTCGTACCGCCCGTCTTCTCGAGGTGGTGGAGCACCACCACTGAGCACTCTGGCAGCGGCGTGTTGACGATCTTGATCTCGCTGTTGCCTGCCAGGCCAGAGTAGCGCTCGCCCGACGGCGCGCGCTCCTCGCGCGCACCCGTGGCCAACCCCAGGCCCATACCCTCGTCGTGCTCGCGAAAGGCCGCCGCGTCCGCTTCTGCGAGCCTGCGCGCGCCCGCGCCATGCTCAACGCCGGCTTCGGCGCCGCCCTCGCCCAGCACGCGTGCTGCGCCCGCACCACGGGCGACCAGCAACGGTGGAGCGCAAGCGGCGACCGCCAGCAGCGCGAGCGCGGGCAGGACGGCGCGTGGCGGCGCCATATCCCCCCACCCCACCCCACCCCACCGCACCCCACCCCGCCCCGCGCAACGGGAGGGGCGGCGATGGGTGGATGGTGGATGGGGAGTGAGGGGCAGCCGCCGCGTTGGCGCGTGCAGTGTGGCCGGCGGCGATCTGCGGCCTGAACTTCAGAACTCTGTCCTGCTCCACACACCCTGCTGCTCCGCGCGGGAGCGCAACGGCGCCACACCCGCGCTGCCCCGGCGCCCCACCCGTGCTGCACCGCGCCGCGCCACCACGACCGTGCGCGCTGCCGCCCAATCGGCCGGCGCGCGCGGGTGGGGGCGAGCGCGTGGGCGGCACTGGTTCGGTGAGGGAGGGGCGGGCGGTGGGGGCGCGCCCCCAACGGTGCACCTGCGCCGCGGCCAGTGGATACGCACGGCGCCCGTGCCAGCCGTGGCCAAGGCGAGGGGTGGCTGGTGATAGCGGCGACGGTGAGTAGCAGCGGCGACGACGCAGCTGCGACGGTGGTGGCAGGAGGGTCGACCGGGGGGGAGAGGGCCATCTACGATGTCAACCTGGACCATAACTTGTGGGGGGGGGGGGGGGGGGGGGGGGGGGGGGGGGGGGGGGGGGGGGGGGGAGAAGGAGGATGGGCGGGTATGACCTGTTCAAGTACTTCCGCCCGCTCAAAGCCATTGGCAGTCTGATGATCCTGCTCGTGCTGGGCATCGTGGGAGTCAACTACCACTCGATAGTCGTGCGCAGCAACAGCTACGGGCAGGCCGCGCTTGGTCATGCGACGGCCGCCAGCGGGGCTGCTTCGCTCGGCCGCGCGGGCTCGGCGGCGCTGGTTTTAGTCTTCCACCTGCTGGTGGGCATGCTCCTGTGGTGCTACTTCTCGGCGGTGTTTGCGGACAACTCGGTGCCCGCTGGCTGGCTGCCTGACGAGGCCTTCACCGAGGATGGCGAGCGGCTCGAGGGAGCCGCCATCGCGCGGTACCCCGACCCGAAGCGTTTGTACAACCGCCACGGGCGCGTGCGCTTCTGCCGCAAGTGCCGTGAGTTCAAGCCTCCGCGCTCGCACCACTGCTCGATCTGCGGCAAGTGCGTGCTCAAGATGGACCACCACTGCATCTGGGTAGTGAACTGCGTGGGCAACGCCAACTACAAGGCGTTCCTGCTCTTCCTCTTCTATACACTCGTCACATGCACGTACGCCTTCGCCGCGCTGCTGCCGGACGTGCTCGATTCGTTCGGAAGCAGCCCGAAGGGCGGTGGGATGCAGGACGGCAACATGGCCGGTCCGTTCCTCGCGGCGGTGCTCGACATAGCATTCGTGCTGGCCGTCACGGGTTTCATAATCATGCACTTCGGCCTCGTGCGCGCCAACACAACCACTATTGAGAGCTTCGAGAAGCTCACACCAGGCCGGCGGTGGATGTACGACGTTGGCGCGCAGCGTAATTGGGAACAGGTGATGGGCGCGCGACGCGCGTGGTGGCTCGTGCCCTGCTACTCGCCGCACGACCGCGCCGCGCACGCCGAAGTGCGCTCAGGCCTCGACTTCCCCGTGGCAATGCTATCCGAAGGAATGGAGGGCACGGCGGGCTCCGGCGCGGACATCGAAGCTGGTGCGGGCGGCAGCGTGCGCTCTCGCAACTCAAACTTGTAGATCTATTCTCGCAATGGCAGCGGGCGCCGCATGTTGCCTCGCGCCATCTTGTAAACAATTAATCGGCGTGGCGTCGAGCTCTGCAGGCGCAGCGCAGTGCGTCGCGAGAGCGCAGGTCGTGCCGAGGACGTGGCGCGCTCGCGCCTGGTCGCTCATCGGTGTGTTTATCGTACGTGCGGCAGAGGGCGTGCCGGCGAATGCAGGCGCGCGCGTTGGGGCGCCCCCTATCGCTTCATGACCTCTTGCGGGTAGAAGCGGAAGTGCAGGTCGGCCACGTCATCGCCATGCACCTTCGTCCAGCCCTCCTCTGTCACGTGATAGACGCTCACAGTGCCACCCGAGTACGCGTCGCGGTACGTCGCGTGGTAGATGGAACGCTGCCCCAGCTTGATCGCGTCCTCCACGCTCATGTCGTAGTCGTAGCCGCGGTCGAGCACGCCATAGGCGTATGTGCTGCCGGATCCCACGGAAAAGCGCTGCCCCTTGATGCGAGATCCGTCGCTGTCGACGTAGTACAGCCCGGGACCGTCCGGATCCCACCCCGCCACCATTGTGCCCATGCTCAGCCCCTTGCCGCGGTACGAGTACAGCGTGTTCGCCAGCAGCTTCGACGCCGCGCCCACCGTGATGCGCTTCTTGTGCGCGAGCTCGTGCAGACGGCACTGGGTACCCAGGTTGCGCTGCCAGTACTGGCAGTCGGCGGCACCGCCGGCCATGGTGCCCAGCAGGTAGGGGTTGATCTCGATGACCTTCTTCACAGTCTGCGACGAGATCGACGGGCCCTGCGACGCGCGCGAGTCCACCGCGATGATCACGCCGCCCTGGAAGATGAAGCCCAGCGTGGTCGTGCCATGGGCCGGCTTGACATAGTTGATCACCTCGCGCTCGAAGGCGTCCTGGGAGTCGAGCTGTTGTGCCGACGCCGGCGCACGCATGTGCCACGCAGCGGAAGCGGTGCGCGCGCGCGCGCGCGCGTCAGATCCCCGCACACAGGCCGCGGCGCCAGCGCTCGCCGCATGCTTGGCGCGAGCGCGCGCGGGCTGGTTGGGGCGGGGCGCGGGAAATAGATCGCTCGCGTGCGCCCCATCTCACTGAGCCGCGGGCGGCGCCGTCCCACACCGCGTTCGGTGCGCATCCCCCGGCGCGCGCTCGCCACGGCGCACGCGCTCGTCTTGCGCTTCGGCGGCGATCCCGCCGGCGCCGCCTCCGCCTCCGCCACCGGCTTCGGCTTCGGCTTCGGCGCGGCCGCGGGCGCCTGCGCCGCAGGCTTCTTTGCGAAGAAGGACATGATCGAGCGCTGCCCCGGCTTGGCGCCGCCGCCCTTCGAGGCCGGCATCGCTGCCGCCGGGGGGCTTGCGGCGGGGAAGCGGAAGGGTGGCGACGAGGAAGAGGCTCGCGATGGGAAGGAGGAGAGGGGAGAGGAGGGCGCGGGACGTGTGCGCGCGCGCGCGCGTGCGCGTGTGCGAGCGAGCGAGCGCCGTAGGCGACAGGGGAGGGAGGGCCGTAGAGGCAGGCAGGCAGTCGACACAAGGGGGGGCGGGCTCGCGAGCGCACGGGGCGGGCATGGCGATGGATGCCGGCGAGGCTACTGCGCTATGCGATGAGATGGATGCGGCGCTGGGTGCGCTGATGCCCGCGACGGGGGCCGCCGCCGACGCGCTGCGCGCCGACACCGAGGCGCGTCGCTTCTTCGCAGCGGCACGCGCACTGCGGCTCGCACTCGTGCGCGCGCGTGCTGCGGCGGCTGTCGACAGCGTGGCGGCGCTCGAGGACGAGGTGGCAGGGCTGCGCGCAGACCTGGACGAGGGCAAGGCCATCGTCGAGCGCAGACGAGCTGATGCCGCGCGCTGGAGGGGCATGCTAGAGGGCGCGCGGGGCGATGTTCAGAAGGCCTCGCGTCTCGCTCCCTCCGCAGGCAGCAGCGAGGGCGCCGATGGCGCCGACCCGAAGGCTGAAGCAGACGCGGATAATGAAGCCATGGCACTAGGGTAGGCGCGCTCTAAAGCGCGTCGACAAGGCCCTCCTCGGCTCCGACACGGACTCTCGTAATATGTCAGCGATGTGATGATATATGCGTGGTGATGCCACAGCTGCACGCACGTGCTTTAGCGGGCGAGCTGCGGCGAGAGTGCAGGCACGCTCTCCAGCGCGCGCGCACATGCGAGCGCGCATGCGCACACTGGCGCGCCCCAGCGCGCGCGATCGCTTGACTGCCACGGGCGTTGGCGCCCTTTTCCCCCATCCCGCCGAACCCCTCCTTTCGCTCACTTCCTGGTGATTACATCCCGCACACGCAACATGACGGACTCGTCGTCGAGCTCCGTCGTGTCGGTCGCCTGCATCTCGAGTGATACGCCCTGGAAGGTGCCCTTGAAAGCGTCCTTCGAGGACGCGTACAGCATTTTCTGCTTGATGCGCGCACTGTCCGGATTGTACAATGCGAACACGATCTTGTCGAAGCGGCACTCGTCCTTGTTAATGTACACCTTGTCCAGCACAGCGAAGCGGGGCTGGTCGTCCGGCAGCGCCGCGAGGAAATCCTCGTGGCTGCTGTCTGGCCCGCCCGCCGTGTCGATGACCTTGGGGCGCGCGCACCACGCCGTCGTGCGAGCGTGCGAGTCAGCACGGAGGGCGGGCGAGGAACAGAGTATGCACTGCCGGACTGGTGCTTGCGAGCGCCGCTACCGCGGGTGGCAGCGCGCGCGCGTTGGTATCGCTGACCTGGACCGCCACGTACCGTCATCCCCAGCTGCTGGTCGACCTTGTAGATGATCCACTTGAACGCCTTGCGCTTCTTCATCATGTCGAAGGCCTGCACGCACTCGGCGCACGTCTGCACACCCGAGACGCTCTTCCCCGAGGACGACACCGGCGACTTGTCGTTCGGTATGTCGATGGGCGGCGGCGCCGTCCCCGTGTGCGAGGGCGCAACGGGCGTGGCTGCTGGTTCTGGCGCGGGTGCGGGCTTGGGCGGCGGAGGGGCGGGGGAGGCCAAGGCCAAGGAACTTCTGGTGGGGGCGCCTGCGCGGGCGCCCCGCCGAGCGCGCCGGCGAACTTCTCGGCGACCTCGGCGCGCTCGCCGTCCGTCAGGCCGAGGTCGCCGATCACGTCGGCGAGCGCCAGCGCCAGCGCGACGGCCTTCTCGCACGACATGGCCGCGAAGGGTGGAGGCGGGGGGGGGCGCCCGCCGCGCGCTGTGGCTGCGTCGCGCGCGCGAGAGAGAGATTGCCATCAGACAATTTTCGAACCGCGGGACGCGCGCCGCGCGCCGCGCGCGCTCGCCAGGTCAAAACCAATTGCGCTTGCGCTTGACGCGAAGCTGTGGACAAAGATGGGCAGTATTATGTGGCGGGCCCGTGTAGGCTGGCCTGCGTAGTGAGCGGGCAAGGCGTGCTCCCGTGCGACCCCGTAGCCCCCTGGGCGCGTCGGCCGCCGCCTTCGCGTGCGCCGCAGGCCGTTAGCTGACGCGGGCGAGGGAGGTGGGGGGATGGGAGGGCGCGTGGGACCCACTCCGAGAGACGCGTTTCCTATAAGCTACTCTCGCCCTGGCCAAAGCCACCGGTGTGCAGGTTCGAGGACTCAATTTCCCTCCATCGAGCGCAGCTCGGCGGCCTTCTCCGTGTACGCCTTGGACGCCTCCTCCGCTGTAGCGAACGAGCCAATCGAGATCATCCTCGAGCGGAAGCTGATCTGCGCCACGTAGGGCTTCGCGCCGCCCTTCTTCAGCTTGGTCACGCCGCGCAACTTAGTGGTTGTGTTGCGCACGGTGGACTCGCGCTGCAGGTAGGCGAAGCGCAGCGGGTTGATCGTCTTGCCATCCGACTGAAAGTTGAGGATGGCCTTGTCGCCGTACAGTGACGTGGCTGCCTCGTCGTGTGCACTCGCGGCCTCAGCCTCGGTATCGAACATGACGCCCACCTCCTTGTACTTCCCGTGGCCCTTGTACACCCGCGCAGCCCACTTGCCGGACGCCTTGCGCCAGGACACACCGCGAAATTTGGAGCTGCGATTGCCGGCGGACGCCTTCTTCTCGGACTCAGCGACGGCGGCCATTTTCTCTTCCTCTGTGCGCTTCAGCTTCTTGGCCTTGGCGGCCTCCGTGGCCTCCTTGGCAGCAGCTGCGCTGGCCGCAGTCTTGGCCTTCTTCTTAGGCGGCTCGCCCTTCGCCTCCTTCTCCTTGCCCGCCTTCTTGTCCGTCTCCTTGGACTTGTCCTTGCCCTGCACGATCGTCCGCGCGAGGCCCAGGGGTTAGCAGCGCGCCTCTGGGGCGGGCTCGGGCACACGTCGCGCACGCACCCCCACCCAGGCAGGCGCACGCGCGGCGCGGCGCGGCGCGGACGCACGGGCAGAGCGCGGTCGACGCGCAGCGGGGCGCGCCGAGGTACGCACCCTCTTGGCACTTTGCCTCTCCTTCTTCGCCTTCTCCGCCTGGGCTCTCTTTGCCTCCTTTGCCGCGGTCTTGGCGGCCTCCGCCGCCTCCTTTTCCCTGGCTTCATTCGCCTCAGCAGCACGAACAGCCTCTTGGTGCTCGTCGGGAAAGTTAAGCGTCTTGACCTTGCCAGCCTCCGCGCTCGCCTGCGCGCACCACGGGGTGCTCGGCTCGTCAGAGCGCGCGGTCGCGCACGACATGCACGCGCGCGCTTCGATGGACGGCATGGCGTACAGAGTGTATGGGGTGGTGCTTGTGGATTGCGGTGGCCGCGCGTGGGCTGGGGGTGGGGTGGGGCACGCGGGTGCGCCACGGCAGCCGCTGGCTCGCGCGCTCACCTTGTCGTATGCGCGCGCTGCATCCATCTCGGTCGCAAACCTCCCGAGCGCGACCTTGATCCCATCGCGGCGCATCGAAGCGAAGAACTTGCCGCTGCTGCGGTCGAGGGAGACGCCGCGGTACTTGGAGGTCTTGCCCGCGGGCTTCGCAGCCGCGACGGCGATTTCCTTGGTCCGCGAGATCTTCTCGGCCTCCTTCTGCGCCTTCCGTTCCGCACGCTCGTCCGCCTTTTTCTTCTTGGCGGCCTCGCGCTCAGCGGCCTTTTGTTCGCGCTTCTCCTCGCGTGCCTTCGCCTTGCGCTCGCGCTCCTCCCTCTGCTTCTCCATCTTCAGCTGCTTCTCCTTCTCCTTGGCCTTTACCTTGGCCTTTGCGGGCTGCTTCATGTTGGCCCTCGCCTTGGCGACAGCGTCCTCGGCCTTCTTCTTGGCCTTGGGGTCGTCAGCCCTCTTGCGCGCGGCGCCCTGGGCGCCCTGTGCCCCTGCCCGGTGCTTGCCCGCCGCGTCCTTGGCGCGCTGCGTAGCGGCCGAGTATTTCATCGTGCCCACGCCCGACATGGCGTTCGCCGGCATCTAGACCGCCACCGTGGCGCCACCGCCACACCACAGCCGAGAGGACGGCAGTGGCCGAAAGGCGGCCGCCGCGGCGGCCACCGCCGCCGCCGGAGGACAGCGACGGCCGCGCGCAGCGGGCGCGCGGCAGGCCAGCAGGCGCGNCCGTGGGCGCGGGTGGGGTCGTGCCCAAGCACATGCTCACCTCATCGCTCGCTATCGACTGCGAGATGGTCGGCATCGGCGCGAGCGGTTCGCGGTCGGTGCTCGCGCGCGTCTCAATCGTCAACGAGCACAGCGAGACGGTGTATGATTCGTACTGCAAGCCGCGCGAGCGCGTGGTGGACTTCCGCACCTTCGTGTCGGGCATCCGGCCGCACCACATCAAGACCGCGCCACCGCTCGAGGTCGTGCGCGGCGAAGTCGCCCGCCTCATGGAGTCGCGTCGCATCATCGGCCACGCGGTGCACAACGACCTGAACGCGCTGCAGCTCATCCACCCGCCGCACCTCATCCGCGACACGGCCAAGTATCCGCCATACCTGCGCGAGAGCGGCAAGCCCATGTCGCTCAAGGACCTCGCGCTGAGGCACCTCGGGACCAGCATCCAGGGCGGCTCGCACTCGTCCGTCGACGACGCGCGCGCCACCATGGGGCTCTACCTGCTGCACAAGAAGGCCTGGGAGGCCGCCCTCGCCAAGGGCACGGCGCTGCCACAGCGCATGGCGACGGCGGGTGACACCCACGACAAAGGCGGCAGGCGGTCCAAAACCAACGCCGGCAAAACCACGAGGAAATAGCCGCGCGGAGCATGTATTAAATTTGTATCCCATCCACTGTGCGCCGGCGGGGGGGGGGGGGTGCCGCCGCCGGCCGCGGCGTCCCTCCGCATTCGATCTGACCATATCTTACAAACCCTACACTCATTCACCCAAATCACCAATCTCGACGACGCGCGCGCCGCGTACGCGCGCGGAACGCCCCTCCCGTCGTAATATGACTGACGCCCGCTCCGGGTTCCGACACCCGGTCGAATCGGGGGTGCGTCGTGATCAACCGGTCTGCTCCGGTTCCGACGCGCGATCGAATCGGGGGTGCGGTGCCGCACGCGCAGTTGCGTTCAGCGCCTGCCTTTGCCCGGCCGGCGGAGAGACGTTCGTGCGGAGGTTCGCAGGCGTTGCGAGCAGTTCGAGCCGAAGTTCATTCGGCCGAGGCTTTTGCGATTTTGTTCTATCTGACTCGATCTGATGGCTCTCCGCATGCGATCTGATGTGCCGAACGACGGGATCGGCGTCGGCGTCGCTTTTTGCGGGCGGCGGCGGCGGCGGCCACAGCGCGCGCGCGCGCTGCGGGGGGGCGGAAGGGGGTTGGGAGGGCGGCACCGCGCGACCGCGGCGCGCGGCGCGCGGGGTAGGGCGGCCGGTGCGCCATGAGCGGCGCCGCCGGCTCGGTGGTGGACACGGCGCCTCTGGAGTTGGACGCAGCGGTGGGGGGGGAAGCGATTGCCCAGGCTGAAGCGGAGAGAGCCGAAGCGCCCCCCATGGGCGCGGATGAAGGCGGAGGCGGTGCCGGTGGCGAGGCAGGCGACGGTGGCGGCGGCGGCGGCGACGGCGGTGACGGCGCGTCAGCCCCAAAGGCGGACGCCGAGGCCGGCGCAGCCGAGGTCGGCGCACAGGTCGCGGAGGATCCCCCGACGAAGAAGCGACCCGCGGAAGACCTCGATGCTGACGATGGTGACGACGGCGACGAGGTGGGCGGCGACGGCGGAGACGATGGAGACGATGGAGAAAACGCGGCGGATGGCGTGGCGGAAGGCGCTGACGGAAAGCCTGCTGCGAAGCGCCGGCGTAGCGGCAAGCGCGGCGGCAAGAATCGCAAGAAGGACGGCGCAGGCAAGAAAGAGGAGGGCGTGCCGACGGGTCCGACAGCAAGTGCCGCGACTGCGCCGAAGGCGGCGGGCTCTGCGCTGCCAGGCACGAAGCGCATGATCAAGGTGCCGTACGCGCTGGCGGGCTTCGTGATTGGCAAGCACGGCGACGTGGTCAAGGGGCTCGAGAAGCGCTCGGGCGTCAAGATCCGCGTCGAGAAGGAGAGCGAGATGGAGAAGGGCACCGTCGCTCCTCAGCGCCGTATCTACCTCGAAGGCCCCCCGGGCGCGGTTGAGGCGGCCGTCCAGGAGGTCCATCGCCTCGCCAAGGCGGGCATTGCCGTCAAAGTCGGTCAGGGTGTGCCCAAGCCAGGCGCTGGCATGCCACCGATGGGCGGACCCGGCGTTGGCGGCCCTGGCCCGATGGGTCCCGGAGGGATGATGGGCTCGGGGAGACCGATGGGCCCGGGAGGGCCGATGGGTCCTGGGGGGCCGATGGGCCCGGGAGGGCCGATGGGTCCTGGAGGGCCGATGGGCCCGGGAGGGCCGATGGGTCCTGGAGGGCCGATGGGCCCGGGCGGCGCGACACGCGCTGGCCCTGGCATGCCCGGAGGCCCGATGCCAGGCAAGACCGTGAACTTCCGCATGACCATCCCGCGGGAAAAGGTGGGCTCGATGCTCGGTCACGGCGGTGACATCAACCGCGATATGGTTGCTCGCTCAGGTGTCGACTCCATCCAGATCAACACCGACCCCCAGGTCGTCAAGGCGAACCCCACCGTGCGGCAGCTCATCATCGTCGGTTCGCAACCCGCCATCGAGGCTGCTCGCCGCATGATCGAGAACGTCCTCGCTGGTAGGCCGCATGCTGCCGGTGCGCCGGCGCCAGGTCAGAGAGGGGCGGGGATGATGGGTGCCGCTGGCATGCCCGGCGGCCCAGGCATGCCAGGCCCCGGAACCCAGAGACCAGGCATGAAGGGACCCGGCGTGGGCGCAGGCCCCAGGGGTGGCCCTATAGGCGGCATGGGCGGTCCGCAGGGCGGCATGGGCGGTCCGCAGAGCGGCATGAGCGGCATGGGCGGTCCGCAGGGCGGCATGGGCGGTCCGCAGGGCGGCATGGGCGGTCCGCAGGGCGGCATGGGCGGTCCGCAGGGCGGCATGGGCGGTCCGCAGGGCGGCATGGGCGGTCCGCAGGGCGGCATGGGCGGTCCACAGGGCGGCCCCATGGGCGGTCCGCAGGGCGGCATGGGCGGCCCCTTAGGCGGCTCCATGGGCGGTCCGCAGGGCGGCATGGGCGGGCCGCAGGGCAGCATGGGCGGCCCCATGGGCCGCTCCATGGGCGGGCCGCAGGGCGGGATGGGCGGCCCGCAGGGCGGTCCCGCTTCTGGTATGAGCGGCCGCCCTGGGCAAGGTATGACGGGCAGCGGCCCCGGTGGTGCACCTGGCAGCGTCCTGGGCGGAGTCGGTGGAATGCCGGCCGGCAGCGTGCTGGGTGGAACGGGCATGGGCATGGGCATGGGCATGACAGGTGGCATGCCCGCGGCGGCTGCCTCGCCCATGGGTGGCGCGCGCAGGCCAGCTGGTATGCCCGCCGGCAACGCAGCGCAGCAGCAGATGCAGTCGCCAATGGGCAGCGCACGCGGGCCGGGTGGTATGCCCACCGGCAACCCGGCGCAGCAGCAAATGGTGTCCGCCATGGGCCAACTTCCGCAGCAACAGGGCACCATGGGGCAGCAAATGGGCATGCAACAAGGTGGCATGCAGCAACAGCAGCAAAGGCCGATGCAGCAGCTGATGCAACAGCAGCAGCAGCAGCAGCAGCAGCAGATCCAGATGCAGACACCTATGCAGCAGCAGTCGATGGGCATGCAAGGGCAGGGGCAGCCGATGGGCATGCAGGCGCAACAGCAGAATCCCTCGGGCGTCATGCAACAGCAACTCCAGCAGCAGATGCCGCAGTCAGGGCCTTTCAGCAACAGCAGTCTCCAGCAGGCGCCTGCACAGCAGCAGATGCTGGTGCAGCAAATGGGCGGTATGCTGCAGGCCAACACGCAGCAGCGACAGCCCCAGCAACAGCAGATGGGTAGCATGCATCAGAACCCCATGCAACAGCAGGTTCAAGCGCAGCAGCATCAGATGCTTGCAGGCGCGCAGCAGACGATGCAGCAGCCGCAGGCAATGCAGCAGCAGTACGCAATGCAGCAGCCGCAGGCAGTACAACAGCCGCAGGCGATGCACCAGCCGCAGGCGATGCACCAGCCGCAGGCAGTGCAGCAGACGCAGGGAGTGCAGCAGGCCCAGCCGCAACAGATGATCGCGGGCGCACAGCAGGCCATTCAGCAAGCGCAAGCCATGCAGCAGGCACAGCAGCAGCAGCCGCAGCTCCTGACGGCTGGCGGTCTGCAGCCGCAACTGCAAGCGCTCGGGCAGCTCGTGCAGGCACAGCAGCAGCAGCAGCAGCAGCAGCAGCAGCAGCAGCAGGCGCCGCTGCCGGCGGGGTGGACGGAGGGGCGCGACCCCGCCAGCGGCGCGCCTTACTACTTCAACGCTGCCCTCAATAGGACGCAGTGGGAGAGGCCCAGTTGATGCCAGCCAAAACAGCCTCTGCTTAAATCCAAAGCTTCTTGTCCGGCACGGGCCACTCTTTAGCTACACGGTGCGTCGGTGTTGCTGGGGCTAGAGCTAGAGAGACGTCATCACACGAGTAGGTCGACGAGTATCGCCGCCAAGAAGCCAAGGAAGAACATGCTGTCGACGTAGACAGGCAGATGCTTCCCTGACGAGTGTGCCTCGACGAGCAATTCCTCGGTCACCAGGTAGAGCAGCGCGGCCATGCCGCCGCTCAGAAGGCCGACGCGCAGCGCCAGGTTGGACTCGGCCGCGTGCCCGGCCGCAGAAGACACGGCGCCACCAAGGGGCAGGGCGAGCGCCGTGAAAACGACGCCGGCGACGGCACGAAGGCGCGGTTGTCCGGCGAGTGCGGCCGCCATCGTCGCGCCGAGGAAGCCCATTTCGACCGTCAGCGCCGCCGCGAGCACGAGTGCGGCCCGCGCGCCCACTGTGGCGGAGGACAGCCCGAGCAGCGAACCGTCCACGAGCGCGTCAATTGCCACCGCGGCGCACAGCGACGCTGGAAACGGTGGCACGCGGCCGGTCGTGAGAGGAGGTGGGGGGGACTGAGCTTCATGTTCGAGGAGCCTGCCAATGGGCTCGTCGTCAGACTCAGTGGCTGCGGCAGCCGCCTCGGCGCATCGAAGGCAGCGCTCCGACTTGCTCTGTTGCCGTCGTGTGACAGTGCTCTCCTGCGCGGCGAGGAGCCGCCCCCCTTCCTCGTCAGCTACCTGGTTCGACGCTAGCAGCGGCTCGTGGTGGTCGTGGTGCTCATCGTCGTCCCCGTCCTCAGCGCCATGTGTGACCGCCTCGAGCAGAAGCATGACGCAAACACCTGCGATGAAGCCGCCGGCGGCGGCGGCCGTCGCGCGCGCATCGCCGCGCGCCGCCATCACCTCTGGGAGCACTTCGGCGGCCACGGCGGCCGTGACGAGCCCGGCCGCGAGGTGCTGCATGGCCGCCAGCGCATAGCTTCGCGGCGCGAGCAAAGCGCCGCCGCAGCCAAACACAAGCAGCCCCGCCAGTGCGAACGCCGCGAACGGCGCCCCGAGCGCCAGCACCGTGGAGGAGGCGCTCGCGCCAGCGGCCATCTTCGCCGCCGCGCGCGTGCGGCGTCCCAACACGCCCGGACGCGAATGCGGCGGCGACGAGGCTGCGGCAGTTGCCCGCACGCACAGTGCCAGCGCTCTGTTTTCCTGCGGAGGGAGAGGAGGGGGGAGGGGGGGTACGCCGCGCTGGTAACGCGGGCGCATAGCAGTTTGCATGCCTCCACCGAAACGGGTCTCCCGTGGTTAATTTTGTTTTACGGACGAGAGTTGCGTGAGTTGCGTGCGAGCGGGCTGGCAGCTGTGCCACAGATCGCGCGCGTTCTCGCCCGCCCCGCCCGCGGGCGCGGGCGATGGGGGCGGCGCGGCAGCGCAGGTGCGCCTCGGCGGCGCTCGTGGCCGTCGCGCTGGCGATTGCGGCTCTCGTCGCGCTCGCCTCCGGCAGGCTCGGCGCCGCGCGCGCACGCCCCACAGCGTCCCAACAGCGGCAAGCGGCAGCGGCAGCAGCGGCGGGAGGCTGCGGCAGCGAACTCCGCCCCCCCTGCAGCGATGCTGTCCCAGACAGTGAGCGCCCCCTGGGCGGCGGCAGTGGCGGCATCGCGAGGGGGTCGAGCTGGCCAGACCAGTCGCAGCGACTGCTCCTTGGGGCAGACGGCCGCAGCGCGCGCTTGTCGCGCGCGGCAGTTGCCGAGGCCGCCGCGGCCTTCGCCGTTGAGACCATCCTCGCGAAGCTCGGGCTGTTAGAGGACAGAGCGCCGGACGGGTCGACGGCCGCGTTCGCTGCCGGGGCCGGCAGGGACGGGGATCCGTTTGCCTTCGCGGCCACGCAGAGCGAATTCGCTGGCGGTGGCCTAACACGCGGGCGCTTGGTTGAAATGCGCCACTTGGCGCCGCTATTGTCAGACGCAGATTTGGAGCACGTGCTTCGTTCGTTCGTGAAGGCGCAGGAGCGGCGAGAGTGTGCTGGCGCGCGCTGGTGGGTTGACGCCAACGACACGGATGTCACCGGTGCGCCGAACGCGACGAGCAACGTCGGAGCGCGTCAGTGTGAGTTCACGGGCTCGGTGATCAACGCCGGCCTTTTCAAGACAGGGACCACGTCTACCACGGCTGCTCTCAAGAAGCTCGGATACCATTGCAATATCGACACGGCGGAGCTCGTGAGAAAAGTGTTCGAGGCGCGCACTGCGGCCCCGGGCCGGGACGCTGCGTCCGTGCTTCTGGAAAGGCTAGCGCCGCACCACGTGACGGAGAGAGATCGAGTCGCGATGACGCACTGGCTGCAAATGAATACCGAGGCGGTCGCCTACAATGGGAGTATCGGGGAGGTCCCCGACAAGCGTACGATTGCCGAGGCAATCAAGGTCCCTGTCCAGGGGTCTTGTGGCTTCTGGCTTGGCAGAGACATGCGAGGCTACTCACGCCACCTCGACATGGAGGACTTTTGGGATCTGCACGAGCTGCCCAACCGCTTGCAGGCGCTCGGCCTTCTTCCCTTCGTAAAGCTCGTAGCGGCCAACGCGAGGAACTTCGGGGACGGGCCGTGGCTGGCCTTATACAGGGAGTTAGACGGCTGGCTCGATGGCAATGCCCGCTTCGTGCTGACGACCCGCTCCAGTCCAACTGAAGCAGCGGCGAGCAACATAGTGATGATGCGTTCCATCGGGAATTTCGATACCACGATGAGATGGCGCCGGAACGCAAAGACTGGGCACGGGCCGTATGCAGACGGCGACGCGGCACTCCACCAGCTCGCGATGCTCGAGGTCGAGCAAGATCTGAACAGGACCTCGACCATGAAAGCTCAGAGTGCCACCGCGGACAGCCCGAGAGCACGCTTGCGCGAAGAGGGCTTCATGCTTCGGGACCGGCGGCGCTACGTCACCCACGTGCTCGAGGTGCTCGAGTATTTTGCCGCGCGGCCCTGCCGGCTGCTCGTGCTCAACTACGAGCGCGCGCCCTCCGACCGCGCCTGCTGGTCGCAGCTGGCCGCGCACCTGGGCTGCCCGGCCGTGCCGGCGGCGCCCTTCCCCGCACAGAACACGCGCAAGCAGCGCGACCGCCGCAGCGCAGGTGGTGTACATGGCAGGAGCCTCGGGAGGGGCGATGCGGCGAGGGGCGCACACTAAGCGGGCGCCCGGCGGCGACTGCGTGCCAGTGAGAGCGCCGCCAGCCGCTGCGCCGCGGCAGCAGCGGCGCCATCCATGGGCCACACCCGGACGCTGTCATGCTAGCACCGTGAACGAACGATTCTGATGGGTTTTCACGCGAATGTGACGCGATGCCAGCCAGTGCCCATTTTCAGCCGGGCCCGAAATTCAAAAGGCAGAGGAGAAAGAAAGAGGGGGGAAGGTCGGCTCAGTGGGCCCCGCTGCCGGGGCTGATCGCGCCGGCGGCCACACGGCGGACGCGGCGGCGGCAGGGGCGCGGCGGTGGCGAGCGCGCGCCATGTCGCGTCCCGAGCTCTACGGCCCGGCGACGGTCGTGTACAACAAGGAGGCCGCCGCCAAATACACCGACGCATCGCGCAACGTTGAGATCCAGGCCAAGCTCACGGCGCGCGCCATCGAGCTGCTCGCGCTGCCCAAGGACGGCAAGAGGAAGTTCCTGCTCGATGTGGGCTGCGGCTCGGGCCTCTCGGGCGAGCACATCACCGAAGCGGGCCACACGTGGGTCGGCACAGATATCTCCGAGGTGCGCGCGCCGGGCAAAGCCGAGGCCCTCCCTGTCCCTCTCACTCTCTCGCGCGAGCGCGTGCGCCGCGCCCCCGCGCCCTCGCTGACGCCGCACTGCACCCGCGGCCGCCCGGAACATACCAGGACATGCTCAACATCTGCGAGGAGCGCGAGAGTGGCGGGAGCGTGTGCAGGTCAGACATGGGCGATGGCTTGCCATTCCGCTCGAACTCGTTCGACGGCTGCGTGTCCATCTCAGCGGTGCAGTGGCTCTGCAACGCAGACCGCTCCTGCGACGTCCCCAAGCTGCGCTTGAAGCGCTTCTTCACCAGCCTGTACCGCTGCCTCGTGCGCGGCTCGCGCGCCGTGCTGCAGTTCTACCCGCACTCACCCGAGCAGGCTGAGCTCATCACAACAAGCGCAATGAAGGCAGGCTTCTCCGGTGGCCTCGTGGTCGACTACCCCAACTCGACCAAGGCGAAGAAGTACTACCTCGTGCTCATGGCCGGCGCGCCGTGCATGGAGGTCCCGCTCGGTGAGGGCGCCGCCGGGGAGGCCATGGGGGCTGACGACGTCTACCAGCAGGGTTATGGGCAGGCGGGTATGGGTGGCAAGGGCTTGTCGCTCGGCAAGCGCGCTCGCCAGCTGCAGAAGGGGCGCAGGAATGAGCCAGAGGTGAAGGGCAAAGCGTGGGTGAACAAGAACAAGGAAAAGCGAAGGGCGAGGGGGCTCGAGGTTAAGCGGGACTCCAAGTACACAGCAAGGAAGCGCAAGGCGAGGTTCTGAGCGCCTTGTCTTTTTTAAAAACATGTACATACTGTGACAGCACTCGATAGTGGCCGAGCATTGCGTGCACTGGTGCGCTCATCAGCGCAGCCATCGTCGCGCGGGGCCTCAAAAGTCTCAGGTGTACGTAGCAGCAAGGCGTGTTATAAGGATTGGTGCTCGCCGCGTTGCTCTCGTCTTCTGAGCTTCCACGACATCGCGAGCCCCCCGCCTTCCTCCCTTGCCGCGCCCGCCACCCCAGCCCCCGGCACCAGGCCGCCCGCACACGCGGGCGCCCACTCGGCGCGCACTGTGCAGCCCAGCGTGCCCGGCGGATCTAAGCGGTGTCACTCAGCTTCCTGCAGCAGCAGGAGCGAACGCTGCTCGTGTCTTTTCTCCTAATCAATCGTTGCTCGAACGGATCACCGCCACAGTGGCAGGTGGGGCTTAGAAGCCGTGAAGCTGGAGTGCGCGACGGTGGGCAGCGAAGCATGATGCGTCAGCACACTTCTCCCGATCGCGCAGGGGCCGTGTCGTGGCGGTGGCGGTGGCGGCGACAGCTGGTGCATGCGGCATCTCGTGCGCGCGCGGGGCGGCACGCGCACCTTGATGAGGTCCTTCTTGACGATCTTGGACTCGGTAAGGAACTCCTGCACGTTCTTGCGCTGATCGCCCTGCAGCTGGATGACCTGGCCCAGCTCGGCGTCCTCGACGACGCAGCCGTTGCAGCAGTACGTCTTCTTGAGGCTCTTCAGGATCTTGCTCTTCCCGTACTTCTCCGGAATGCCCTGCACGGTAGTCAGACTCTTGCGCCCGTTGCGCTGCTGGACGCGCACATGCACATAATCCTTGTTCGCGGCGACGGAGGTGTCCTCGCCGGCGGCTTCCGCGAACGGGTCTGCGGTGGTGCAAAGTGAAGTGGGGGTCGGCAGGCAGCAGAAGCCGGCGGGGGGCGGCGCAGGGCACGCGTGCCAACGTGAGGAGCGCACACAGGACGCATCCATCGCACACGTGAGGCGCGGCAGCGGCATGATGCGCGCCACGGCGGGGTCGCGTCGTCGCACGCCCGAGTGCGGCGGCGGCGGCAGCGCCAGCGGCGGCGGCGGCGGAGGAGGAGGAGGAGGAGGAGGAGGAGGAGGAGGAGGCGGCGGCGGCACATCGGGACGGGAGGTGGGCAGCGTCGAGCGTCAGGCGCGGGATGGTCAGCTCTGGTTCCAGCATGGGCGGCCTCCTGCGCCCACGCCATGCGGCGCGCACGCGCCGGGGTGGGGGAGGGGGGCGGGGCATCAACCCTAGAAAAGGAGGCGCAAAAAGAGCGCGCCGCGGCCAGCATGGCGCACCGGCGGCGGCGGCGGCATGCCGCCGCGCAGCGGCTCGCTCCGGCGGGCACTGGGGATGGGCGCCTCGCGGCTTGGGTGGCCTCCCGGACGCGCTGCCCCCAGCCGCAGCCGGGTGTGCCGCCGCTGCCTTTGCTGGCGCGCGGGTGTCCGTCCAAACAGACGCTGCCGTCCTGCCGGTGGCGCGGCTGCGCCCGCCTTGCTCCGGCGGCGGCGGTAGCCGTCGCCCCCGCCGCTGCTGCCGCCACCGCCGCCGCCGCCGCCACCAGCCGCGCTACGGCGTCAGTGCGTGCCCCCGCCGCCGATCCCGACGGCTTCGTAGCGGCGCTGGAGACTCCTCGCCGGCCGCGCAGCGCCGCCTCCACCCCGCTTGCCGCACGCGCGCCCGGACGCTCGCTGACGCCAAACAACCCCACCCGCTCGCTGGCGCCTGTCATTCGCGCCCCGCGCAGCCACCATGCCGAAGGCCGCGCGCATGTACCCGGCGGACGACGTGTCCAAGCCGCTGCGCAAGCCCAACACGCTCAAGCCCACCAAGCTGCGCGCGTCGATCGCGCCCGGCCAGGTGCTCATCCTGCTCGCGGGCCGCTTCAAGGGCAAGCGCGTCGTCTTCCTCAAGCAGCTTGAGTCGGGCCTGCTGCTCGTCACCGGCCCCTTCAAGGTCAACGGCGTGCCGCTGCGCCGCGTCAACCAGCGCTACGTGATCGCCACCTCGACCAAGGTCGACGTGGCGGGTGCGGACGTGGCGGCCGTGGGCGACGCCTACTTCAAGCGTGAGGCCGCGGCCAAGGGCAAGAAGGGCGAGGACGAGTTCTTCGCGGAGGGTGGCGAGGTGCGTCACGAGCCGCACGCGCCTGCCCGCCCGCCGTCGCCCGCGCGCCCGCGCGCGCGTGCGCTCGGCGGTGCGCGCGCGAACCGGGCCGGGGGCATGCCCTGGGGCGCCGGGTCCGCGCTCGTGCTCGCGCTTGCCCTGGCGCTCGCGGCGAGCGCTGCAGCGCCGTCGGCGGCGTTCGAGCCCCACCCGGACGCTGAGCACGATGTTCACATCGTCTTCTCCACCGAGTGCACGACGTACTTCGACTGGCAGACGCTCGGCCTCGCGTACTCGCACATCCAGGCGTACGACAAGGCGGGCCTCGCCCACCCGCCGCTCACTCGCCTGATGGCGTGCGACAAGGAGGCGTGGGCCGGCGAGTACCTGTGCTCCGAGTGGAGCCACCCCTCCCACTCGACGCACTGGCACCCTAACTGGGGAGTACACCCTGTGACGGGCGATCACTACACGCCGTACAACAAGCCTGCGTCCGTCAAGCACTGGCTCGAGAACGGGAACCCAAAGGCGAGAGTGATAGTCATCCTCGACGCCGACATGGTGATCCGCGCGCCGATCGGGATCTCGCAGACAGGCGTGCTCCCCGGGCGCCCCGTCAGCGCGCTGTACGGCTACCTCATCGGCGTGTACCCCGAAAACTACATGAAGGTCAAGGAGGAGGTCCAGTGTCAACCCAACTGCAACTTCCAGCAAGTGGGGGGCTTCATGGTGCACTACCGCGAGGACATCGAAAAGGCCGCGCCCCTGTGGCTGCACTACACGGAACGCGTGCGTCAGGACAAGGACTCGTGGGGCAACACTGGCGACATCTTCAACAGCAACGGGAAGTCTGGCCCGCCGTGGATCTCGGAGATGTACGGTTACGTCTTCGGCTGCGCCGAGGCCGGCCTGAACCACACCGTTTCGAACGACTTTATGCTCTACCCGGGCTATTCACCACCCAAGGAGCCTTTCCCCTTGGTGTTGCATTACGGCATTACCTTCGATGTGAACGATTACGCCTTCGACAAGCACTGGTACAAAAACGGCCACTTCTATCAGGAGTGCCCTGGAGAGACCTTCGTAGAGCCCATCCCCGTGGACTCGCTCGCCGAGAAACAGGGCACGCTCGAGTGGAGGCGCAAAGAGATCGCGCTCTTCTGTGCATGGACGCTGCACGAGTCGCAACTCTGGCATAATAACCGCAAGTGTGGCGGCGATGGCGTCGTAGAGAAATTCACACGCTACAAGTGCAGCACGTCCGCGAACAACGTGCGCCGCTGCACAGCGAAGAAGAGCACCGACCCAGCCTTCGACCCGCGCGAGGAGCTTGAGAGCCATTGCAAGGACAAGGAGACAGCCTGCTGCGATTGGGCTACGAAGGGCGAGTGCGACAACAACCCAGGTTTCATGACCGAGTCGTGTCCGCGCAGCTGCGGCATCTGTGGGGACAGCGGCGGATGCGTGGGCGCAGGCGGCGGGGAGGGCACGAGCGAGCAAAACGGCGGCACTGCAGCCAAGGCGACCGCGAAGGTGCGCGGGGTGGCCCCCGAGGTCGCGTCGGTTGCACATCGCACAGCCGATGACTCGGAGCGGGAGCACAAGGCTAGCGCGCACCAGGCGTCGCGCCTGGGTGCGCTGGCGCCGCGGCTCGGGCTCGGCGAGCGAGGCACTTTGCTGCCAGCAGACGCGCGCGGATGGATGCTAGCGAGCTGGGGAATGCTCGCGGTGGGTTTCATGGCGGGCTGCATGTTCGCGCGCGCCAGCGGCGGCACGAGGGGCGGTGGGGTCGGGCTGCGCACGCGTGGCAGGCGAGTTGCGCGGTGACACGGGCGTGCGGGTCTGTGCCCCGCACGAGTGCCAGCGCGTGCATGCCCGCAGTAATGCTTTTCATTCTCATGTGCCCGCGGGACCGAGCAGGCTCGACTCAAGCCGGCGTGCAGGCCTCCGAAAGCGCGCTAGGACCGATGGAGCGCGTGCGGGCGCGCAGAGGGAAGGGGGGGTGAAGGGGCAGTGTGGCGCGCCGTGGCACGACGCGATGCATGTGCCGGTGCCGGGAGCGCCGCGGGCTGCGCCGCGCCAACTGCGCTGCGCTCGGGGGATTCGAACGCCCGAAGCGCACGGCGACGATACCAGCGTTGCGTGCGCATTTTTGATAGCGAATTCGAATGCGTCTTTAGGGCGGCACAGCGCGTGCGGGCGCGTCGTCCCACCCCGACTTCCCGCCCCACCTCACCTCACACCCACCCATCGCCACCACCGCCGCCGGCTCGCACTCCGCAGGCGTTTGCCTCCATCGGACGCGAGCGAGGGCGGCGGCGATGGCGGCGGCAGGCGTGGACTCGTCGCACCTCACGTCGCTGGCGATTGCGCACGGAGCGCTCGGCGGGGCGCCGGCGGCCGCGCTCGCCGTTCGCGCCGGCGGTAGCGCGGTGGTGGCGGCGGCGGTAGCGCGGCGGCCGCTGCGCGGCCGGGCGGCGCGCTCGAGGTGTGGACGCGCGCGGTGGCAGGGGGGGGGTACGGCCTGGCGCAATCCATCGCACCGCGCGCGCCGGGGGCGGAGCCCGAGATGATCGAGTGGGCGCCGCACGAGGCATGCCAGGGGGGCGACACGCTCGCTGCGGTGTGCGCGGACGGCTCAGTGGCAGTGTACGCGGGCGCGGCGCCGGGGCAGATGCGGCTGGTGGCGACGCTCACAGACTGCAAGGCGACCTGCGCCGCCTTTGCACCGGCAGGAGGCGTGATTGGCCTTGCGTTGGCGCTCGGCGGCGCCGATGGCGCGGTGTACGTCTACGTAGCCGAGGAGGGCCACGCAGACGACTGGCTGCTGCAGGGGGTGATCGACGGCGCTGTGCCTGCCGCCGCTGGCGCCGGCGGCGTGAGTTGCCTGGCCTGGAGCGCTGGCACGTCGCCCACGCCGGGGCTTGTCGTCGGTGGTGGCGGGGGGGCAGCAGTGTGGGCTCTTTGCGGCGCGCTCAACCGCTGGAACGCAGTCGCGTCGCTCGGGTGCGGCGCGTGCGAGGGAGGCTGCACGGCGGTGGCATGGGCAGAGAACATTCGCGCGAGAAATGTGGAGACGGTGGCTGTGGCGAGCGCGGACGGCGTGCGCGTGTACGAAGTGAGGGGATCCGCCGACGCTGCTGCGATTGACGCCACCGAGCGCGAAGCTTCCGATCCATCGTGCGCTGCCGGGGCGCCGCTCATGCACGCTCATGCAGACGACGCGGCATCGTCGCTCGATTTCGACGCTGCTGGCGCACAGCTCGCCGCGGGCTTCCCGGAAGGCGAGGTGCGCCTGTTCGCCGTCAACGCGCTCGGCGAATGGGGCGACTTCAGCTCAGTGGCGCTGTAGATGCGTGCCTCAGTGCGGCGCTCTCAGCGCCCACGGCAGAAACGTGCGTATGTACCATCCGATGGTACAGTAAGTTCGAAATGTTCACCTCGCACATTTGAAACAATGTCAACAGCCGGCCAGGGCGTGCCAGACAGCGCTCGGCGGCCCGCCCTGAGGCCCGCGAGGTATCTGCGTTGCCAGACCGTTGGTAGAGCTCTGCCTCGCACGACGGGTGCGGGGTGGGCGGTTGTGCGTCGCGCCTCGCCACAGTCTTGCCTGGCGGGAGTAGGAGCGGCGGCGGCCGGCGGGGCCGGTGTGTGCGCATGTTTGGCAATGCCGCCTGGTTCGACTCTGGCGTGGAAAGAGCGGCTTGCGACGGCCCGAGGGGTGGCCTCGGAGATGCGCGCCGAGGATGAGAGCGCAGCCGACGGCTGCCGCAGTGCGAGCCGAGCCCTGCGGCCCGCAGATGTCAGGTCTGCGAGGCTGTTGCGGCAGCGTTTCAAGTTGTTACTTGTGTGGGCATTATCGACGGCTGTGTTGGCGCCTGCTGCCGCTGGCGAAGAAGTGGCGCGGCGCAGAAAGCTGGCTGTCGACGCGTGCATTGCCGACAAGCTTGCGGGAGCTGAGCACCTCAGGAAGAGCTCTGACACTGTCGACAAGAGGTCGCGCGCGCTCGAGAAGGTGCAGGCCCGCACGGTGTGCAGTATGCACCCCGCTCAAGCGGTCCAGTGGCCGCATTTCAAGGTCAAGCGCTTTGCCAACGCTCATCGGCTGACGTACCATCCTGCGCAGCGGCGGGGTGCGCCGTTTACGTCCGCTGATACGCCGATTGCGTCAACTGGAGACGTGACAGCGGCCGAAGATGCATCGGAGAGGGGCCCGCGAGGCATCATGAAGACGTTCCCACAGTTCGCATTTTCATCGGATGGGTACAGCTTCGCAGCTGATGCGTTCTTGCACGACGCTGGTCTGGGGGAGACTGGCGAAGGCGGCGTGGTGCTGACGCCCCCCGACGTTCGCGGCAGGGGCGCTGGTGCTGCGCAGCGCGACGACAGCAGTGGGCGCAGCGGCGGCGGGGTGGTGGCTATCGTGCTCTCTTCGTCTCTTCAAGAAACACCAGCGCCAATGCCGCTGAGGTGCAGCTTCGCTGTGGGCGATGACGCGGGCGCGACAGTAGGCGGGCCACAGCAGTGGTACGCCACAGTGGAGACCCAGGCCGAACTCCACCTTTTTGGCACTCGCTACGCTCAGCCCGAAGGCGCATCTAAGCGCGAACACTACGAATTCATGCACGTATACACTATTCTGTGCCCCCTGCCCGCCGAATTCGTGCTTCAGGTGGCTGGGCCGGCGCCGGCGCATGGCAAGGAGGGTGAAATTGTCGACGGCGCGAGGCTCTCGCTGCGATATTATCACATGGATACGGACAACGCCACGACCGCCAAGGACGTGGCTTGGATGCAGCCTCTCACATTCAGAGACATGCGAATTGCACCCCCTCCGGCACCCCCCCCCGCCGTGGTGGACTGCGCGATGTGCCTCTCAGGCGTGTTCGGGATTGGCGGCGGGCGATTCTTGCCAGAATACATTGAGTACCATCGCGCTCTGGGCATAGGTCTATTCGAGTTCTTCGACGTGGACAGCTCAGGCGCGGCAGCGACGCAGTTGGAGGGGTATGCCCGCAGCGGGGTCGTCCGGTTGCGCGACTGGAGCGCCGTACCTGGAGAGCAGGGCTTTGTGCAGAAGCGACCGCCTGGCATGGCCCCTTGGAAGGCAACAGATGAGAAGCACGCCATGACTCGTGTAATGCAATGGAGACACATGCAGCACTGGTATCATGGGCATTTATTAACGCATCAGGCCTGCTACTGGACCCTCCGGCGCCGGGCCAAGTACATCCTCATCAACGACATCGACGAGGTGCTCGCACTGTGGCGAAAGCCTCACACTTTGCAGCAGGTGCTAATGCCGTGGATGGAGCGGGCTCACAACGAAAGCGGCGGACGCATACGCGGCTTCTCCCTGGAGAACCGCGTCGCACCGCCAAATTTAATCAGTGCAGCGCAGCTGGGCGGCCAGAGGCCTGCCAACGGAAGCTGCGACGAAGACTGCGAGCTATTGTCCCAGTCGCTGTTGGCGGCGTTGACGCACGAGCAGATTCGCACCACGCACAACGTGGGCACCTACCACGATGGCCGATGGAAGTACATGCTGCGCGTCGCGGAAGAGGATAACAGGGCGCACGTACATCCGATATACTTTCACGCCATATATTTCTCCTTCCCGGATGCTATGGCTGACGTTTTGGATCGCGTGATGACATTGGTCCCTACAGACGTCGCA
This sequence comes from Prasinococcaceae sp. CCMP 1430, assembly GCA_013416795.1. NCBI lineage: Eukaryota > Viridiplantae > Prasinodermophyta > Palmophyllophyceae > Prasinococcales > Prasinococcaceae > Prasinococcaceae sp. CCMP 1430. Next base: position 315,187 of record RQSC01000028.1, read on the forward strand.
TACCTGAGACACCTTGTGCCGTATCCACGCCTGGCAAGACCACCGTCGGACTTTGACTTTCCCACACGAGGGTACGGCTTCAAGCCCTTGCCGAAGGCACCGATACTCTCAGCGATGCGTGTACGTGTTGCGTTGCGCCGTGCCTGTGAAACCCGCGCGCGCGGCCTCCAGGAGTGTGTGTGAGGGGATGCTGCAGGGAGGAGCCCCACTGCAGGGAGGAGCCGCTGACCCGTCGCGCGGGCGTCGTTCCCTGCACGTGTGCCTTCACGTCCGGCGCGCCATGCATGCACGCACGCAGGCCATTCGGTCTGGTCCGCCGTGGCTCAAGGACACCTACGCAGACTCGCCGAGCAGCCTTCGCGCATCCGACGTGGAAAGGATAGGATCCGGCGAGGGCACATTGCCGCTGATGTGCCTCGGCTCCCTCGCTCACAACTATTCCTACCTGTGCGCGTAGTAACCACCACACGTGGCGACCATCGCGCCCACAGACCGTCGCCTCTGCGCTTGCATTCGGGAAAATCGTCGAAAACGACCATTGGGCCTCATCCTTTTCGTTTACTCAACCTCCACGCGTCTGGCGGAGCGTACTTGTCAAAGAGCGGCTCGATCTTCTGCGCCCGCTTCGCCTTAGAGATGTGGTTCGGATCGGCCGTCTTGAAGAAGCGCGGCGCCAGCTCTACGAGCCAGCGCGGCTCGATGAGCGTGACCTCGCGCATGTACTCCTTGGTGGTGAGCACGAGCTCGTGGTATACCACCCACTCCGGCTGGCGCTGGTGCAGCGAGCTCGACGGGTGCACGTACACCACTTGGTTCTCCACGAGCGTCTTGTAGCCCTCGGTAGGGTCCTTCTTGCACGTGTGGTAGAAGAATCCCGAGAGCACAGCGCGGCGCACTCGCGTCAGGTTGGCACCGGCGCTAACGAGGTCCAGCTTGTACCTGTCCATGATGGTGAGCAGCTGCTTGCGCACATCTTGCGCGCGCTTGAGCGATCGCGCCTGCAGGTAGTTCTCGAAGCACCACGGCGACGAGAACTTGTTGTACTTCCACTGCTCGTACACGTTGAGCAGCGTGAGGTGGTCGCCCTCCGGCACGGTGAACTTATTTCTCTTGGTGTCTGCCTCCGTCTGCTTGTCGCGCGGACGGTAGAAGATGTTCTGCGCGCTGAGCATCGACACGATGGTGATGATCTCCTCGGAGCACTTGAGGTCGACGCTCGCGATGAGCGTCTTTGACATGGGCGGCTCCAGCGGGAACTCGGCCATCTTGCGGCCGAGGCGCGTGAGCAGCCCCTCCTCGTCAAGCGCGCCCAGGTTGTACAGCGTCTCCAGCGCAGTGATGAGCGTCGCGGGCGGCGGCGGGTCCATGAAGTCGAACGCCAGCAGGTCGTTGATGCCCATTGCCTTGAGCGTCAGCACAGTCATGCCGAGGTTGGTGCGTTGGATCTCCGGCACGGAGGTGGGCAGCATCTCGTTCTTGAATGCGACCTCGGTGTACAGACGATAGCACTTGCCTGGGCCCGTGCGACCGGCACGGCCCGCGCGCTGGCGCGCCGACGCCTGGCTGATAGGAGTCACAATCAGCGAGTCCATGCCGGCCTTGGGGTTGTACACCTTCTGCTTGGAGAAGCCGGGATCTACCACGTAGTAGATGCCGTCGATGGTCAGCGAGGCTTCGGCGATGTTGGTGGCCACGACGACCTTCCTCGAGCCGGGCGCCGCGGGCTCGAAGATGCGCGTCTGCATCTCTGAGGGCAGAGACGAATACACCGGCAGCACGACCAGCTCGGGCACCGATGGTCCGAGCTGCTTCATGCGGTCATAGAGCACCTCGCACGCGGTGTCGATCTCCTCCTGCCCAGTGAGGAAAAGCAGGACGTCGCCCTCCGGCTCGGTGAGGTGAATCTGCATGACGGTGATCAGCGCGGCGTCCATGTAGTCCTGCTCGGGAGCACGCGTGTACAGGATTTCCACGGGGAAGGTGCGGCCCGGGATGGTGAATATGGGGCACTTGAAGAAGTAGCTCGAAAACTTGTCGGCGTCGAGCGTCGCGGAGGTCACCACGATCTTAAGTTCGTTTCCGCTGCCAGGCCCGCGGCGCTGCATGATGCCCTTCAGGAGGCCGAAGAGCACGTCCGTATGGATAGTGCGCTCGTGCGCCTCATCGAGGATGATCACCGAATAGCGCTCCAGGTCGCCCTCGAGCAACGCCTCGCGCAGAAGCATGCCATCGGTCATGTATTTGATAACTGTGTCAGGGCTGGTCTGGTCCTCGAAGCGGATCGTGTAGCCGACCTCCTCGCCGAGACGGCAGCCAAACTCTTCCGCGACGCGCTTGGCCACGCTCATGGCCGCCACGCGCCTTGGCTGCGTGCACCCGATGACGCCCTTGGACGTGAAGCCCGCCTCCGCCAGGTACTGAGTCATTTGAGTCGTCTTGCCCGAGCCCGTCTCACCGATCACCACTAGGCACTGGTTGTCCATCATCGCCCGGATGAGCTGCTCGCGTAGCTTGTACACCGGCAGGCTCTGCCGCTGCTCCATGATGGAGCCCTTCTGCTTCTGCCCGAATTGCGGTGCGTTGCCGAAAGCCTGCTTCTTCCACTCGGGCATCTGGTGCGCCGATAGGCCAGTGCCGCGCAGCTCGGACGCCAGATGCCTGTCGCCCTCGGCCGCCATGGGATCCTCCCAAGGGCGCGAGAGGTCCCTGGGCACGGCATCCATCTCCGCTTGCTGCAGCTCCTGCATCATCTCGCGGCGCTCCTTGGCCAGCGCGCCGGCAGCCATCGCCGCGCGCTGCATGCTGCCGTCTGGGTTGGCCACGATGCGGATGGGGCTCACCTCGAGCGTCTTCGATGTCTGGCCCGCGAGGAATGCCGGCTCGGCCTCGTTGAGCTCGATCTCGACCTCCAGGTCGAGCTCGGTGGTGTCCTCCATGAGGCCGTTCGTCGGGTCGTACGTGGGGAACTCTTCCACAGGAAGCACTCCAGACGCGATGAGCTGCTGCGCCTCCCAACGCTCGGGGGAGCTCATTTTCTTGCCGCGCTGGCGCGCCGACGATGCGTCGCGGTCGGCGGCCTCGATCTGCGAGCGTGTGAGGCCACTGAGCCCGCGCGTGCCCTGCAGACCGCGGCCCGCCACCGAAGTTTCGCTGCCGCGCTTCGCGGCCGGCAGCAGGTCCTCGCCCGTCTCCTGGTTGACGTCGCGCATGGACAGCGAGATCTTGCCCTTAGACACGGAGATAACCTTCACCCAACAGTCCTGTCCCTTGCGCACAACGTCTGACGCGTTGGTCACGCGCGCAGCCTTGATCATGCTCACGTGCACCATGCCCTCGGGGTTCCCGCGGACGCCCTCGATGCGCACGAAGCAACCGAAGTCCATCACGTTGGACACCGTACCGCGGTACACAGCCCATTTGATAGGCTCTTCGTCCATCGGACCGTGCGCTCCCCCACCGTAGCCGCCGGCGGCCCCGTATCCCTGCTGCGCCGGCGGCGCTCCCATACGCGGCGGTGGGCCAGGCGGCGGGCCGTGCCGCGGCTGGCGCGCGTAGTCGGCGATGCTGTCGCTGTGGCGTCCGTCGTGGCGGGCGCCTCGGCCATCGCGCTCACGCTCGCGGTGCTGACCGTGCGCGGAGCCCGAGGGCCCGGCTTCAACGATCGACGCGCTGTCGGCACGCCCGGAGTGCGCGCCTGGCACTCCCCGCGGCGGCGGTGGCGGGGGCACAGCGCCCAGCTTCGGCCGGCCGCTCTCGTCCGTCTGCTTTGCAGCGAGTTCGCGGTCGATCTCTCTCGCGCGCTCGCGCGTGTCGGCCGTGGCGAGCCCAGGGTACTTGGTCGCCGCAGGGTTTGTATGCCCCGCGCGCGCCGCGGGCGCCGCACTGCGCGCCGGCGCTGCGCTCCCCGGCACGGCGCCGGGCTTGAGTGTGGCGACGAGCGCGAAGAGCGACTCGGCGAGCGCCGGCGAGAGCTCGGCGCCGTTCTCCTTGAGCGCCACGCCGAACGCCGACGCATCGCGCGAGTCGTTGGCGAGCTCGATGACAAACTCCGCAAGCGTGCGATCCGACACGCCTAAGTGGTTGTCCAGCTCCTGCGACACCTTGCTCACGAGCGCCAGGTGCTGCAGCTTGAGCAGCTCGGACGACATGGCAGGCGGCGGCCGCCGCCGCTGCCGTCCGTCGCCGCGCGCACCGCCGCCGGCTCCACCCACTCCCGGCGTTCGCCCCTCTGGCCCTTTCACACCGCGCGCGCGCGCGTCCGGAAGCTTCCCCGCGAACCCTTCCCTTCCGTCTCCTGCCCTTTCCCCTCCCCCCTTCCTCCCTTCACACACACACACACGCACACACACACGCGCCGGCACGGCGCGCGCGGTGTGGCAACCCGCGCCGCCCGCGGCAGCTGCGTGCGCTCGTGTTTTGCCCCCCCCTTTTCACAAAGGGCTGCGCGCCCGCCGCTCGGGCGGGCCATCAAAACGAACGCAAATCGCCGCAAACCTAAATTAGGGAGCTTTGAAGGCTTTCTGTCTTCACGTGGAAAGTACTCAAACAATCGTAAACCTCAAACCCTGAGAAATGCATTTACCCTATGTTCATCAAAGGTCGTACGACGCGGTCGCATTTCGAGCGGTTTTTGGTGGAAAAATATGCGCGCAGAGAAAAAAGTGGATTCGATTTGACGTTGCGTCGTCGGCGCGTGGCTTTGATGGGGCGGCTGGCGGCGGCTGGCTGGTGCTTGCCACAGCGCGCGCTGGCGTGGCGGCGCCGCCTCGCTACCCCCCCTGCGCCCCTGGCGCGTCGATGGCGCCGGGCGGGGCATTCGAGGGGCTGTTCGGGGGCGGTGAGGGTGCAGCGGAGGGTAAGGCGGCGCTATTCGCCGGCGGCTCGCGGTTCCGCGCGTCTCCTCGAGTACCTCGGCGAGCTCGATGCCCCCCGTCTGCTTGATCTTGCCGCGTGGACGGCGCGGGTGACGGCGTCGCAGTGGCGGCCGACAATGGCGGCGGCGGCGATGGCGGCGACAGCGACGCGCCCGTGCGGCCTGCGGCCGCGGAGCGCCCCCCGGCGCACTCGGCGGAGGAGCTCGAGCGCACGGTGTTCGTCGGCAACGTGCCTGTGGGGACGCGCCCTCGCAAGCTCAAGACACGCTTCGGCGCGTACGGCCGTGTCGAGTCGGTACGCGTGCGCTCGCTGCCGCTGGCCGACGGCGCGACTGTGTCGCGCGCGGTCGCTGCGCGCAAGGGCGGCGGCGCGCTCGCGGAGGAGGGATCGATGAATGCGTATGTCAAGTTCTTCGACGCCGCGCACGCGACTGCCGCGCTGGCGGCCAACATGGAGGAGTTCGAGGGCAGTGTCCTGCGCGTGGACCGTGTGCGCGCGCCCACGCAGAAGGCGAAGAGCGGTGCCAAGGGGCGCGCCCAGGCCGAGGCCGAGGCCACAGTGACGCTCTACGACCCGCGTCGCACCGTTTTCGTCGGAGGTCTGCCCTACGACGTGCGCGAGGACGAGCTTGTGCAGCTCTTCGCCAAGCCCGCCCCGGGCGTACCAGCAACCAGCGACTACGGCGTTGAGGCCGTGCGAGTGGTGCGCGAGCGCGCCACAGGAAAGGGCAAGGGCGTGGCATACGTGCTTTTCAAAACGCGCACGGGCGCACGAGAGGTACTTGTGCGCAAGGAGCGACCCAAACTGCGCTCCGGCGCGCAGAAGCGCTCGCTGCGCGTGTCAAAGTGCGAGTCGGTGGAGGGCGGGGTGCGACAGGAGACGCGCGGCGACCGCAGGCAGAAGGAGCGGGCCGCGGCAGCCAAGGAGGACAACTATGGTGGCGGGGTCGAGCGCAACAAGCGGTCGAGGGACGGCGGGTCTGGCAGAGACGACAGCGGCACTCGCGAAAAGAAACCGAGGCACAGAGACAGGGACGGGTACGTTCGTCCGCGCGCCCGTGTGCGCCCGCATGCTCTTTGTTCATTGCGTGCGCGACCTGCGCGCTGACTAGTGCGACCTGTGGCACGGCGTGCGATGCGCTTTTACGACTGGCGCCGGCGCGATGATTTCACCATGCAGCAAGGACGCCGCGAAGAAGGCCAAGAAGACCACCGCGTCGTACGAAGGCACGCGCGCGGTGCCCGGCGCGTACAAGCTTGCTGCCCCCAACCCGCCGCGCAACGGCGCGAAGCGGCCGTCAGTCATCGCGCGCAAGCAGAAGCAGCTCAAGTCGAAGAAGGGCAAGAAGTAGGCAGCTGAATTTCTAATAGAGTAGCTGGGACACATCCAAAGCGGACATAGCGACGGCGCGCGCGCCCCGAGGAAGTACACATGCGTGATTCACATTCGACGGCGAGCGCGACAAGCCAGCCTAGTTCTAGCTGGCCAGCAGCCTTCCGAACATGCTCGCTGCGCGCTCTCCAAGGCGCCCTGTCCTGCCACTGCCTTCGCCTATCTGCTCGGGTGTGGTCGCCTCCACCCCATCACCGTTTAGGAGCGGCGCGGTGCCCCTCGCCGCCGATTGCAGCGCGTGGCGCATCAGTCCATTTTGCACGCGACGCAGCGAGGCGTTGTCAGTGAGCACCTCTGCGAGCGCCTTGCGAACTTCGCTCTCAGCATCCCGGAGCTCGCGCGAGTGAGCGCTGCCCATATTTGGCTCGCCGTTTGCGCTTGGACCCCCACCGGTGCCCGCAGGCGCGGCCTCGGCGATCAGCTGCGCTTCGGCGAGCAGGACTCCGATGCGCATGTCGCTCTTTGAAAGCAACTCCTCGTTGCGATCCGTCTCGCCTCCAACGAGGGGCGGCGCAGAGGCGGGCGGACTCTCGTCGCCCTCGGCACCGCCACCCGCGCCGTCCGTGCCCCCTGGCGCGCTCTGAGCTTCCTCCGCCGCGAGCCGTTCGACCCCACACGCCGCCATCCGCTCGCGCAACGCGCTCACCTCCTTGAGCGTCTTCTTCCATGCGGCTGCCTGCGCGGCGCAACTCTGCTCGTACACCTCGAGCAACGCGGTGCGTTCTCTCCTGGCCTCGGCGGACTCAGCGTGCGCCGCCTGCAGCTCTCCCGCGTGCGCCTCGGCCGCTCGCCGCAGGGACTTCACCTCGCCCGCGAGCACTTTTCGTTCCGCCTTGACCCGCGCCTCCGCTGTGGCCTTGGCTGAGAGCGCCTCAGCGAGCGATGTCTCTGTCCGCGCCTTGTCCTCCAATGCTGTGGCTTCGGCAGCCTCCGCCACGGCCTTGGCAGAGAGCGCGTCTGCCAGGGCGGCGCCTACACGCGCCTTCTCTGTAGCGTTTGCCGAAGCAGCCGCCCGCGCCTCATCGAGCTCTTGCGCCAGGGCAGCGGCCTGTCGCTGGGCGTTCTCCTCGGCTAAGACAGCCCGCCTCTCGATGGCCGCCGCGCGCTCCTCTGCCGTCACCGCACGCCGCTCCAACGCGCTCACGCGCTCGGACGCCGTAGCCTCGCGCTGCTGCGCCGTCTGCAGGGCCGCAGCAAGCTCGGCAGCCTGACCCTGAGCATGAGCTTGTTCCACAAACGCCCCGCCCGCCTCCGTTTCACCCCTGCCGTCGCCCCTGTCCACGCTTGTGCCATTCACGGCGCCACTTTTGCCGTCTGCAGCTGCCTCCCTGAGGCGCGCAATCTCCTCATTGGCCACTCCTAAGGCATCGGCGAGCATTCTCACGTCCGCCTCGGCGGTTGCGGCCCGGCTGCGTATTGCCGACAGCGCGCGGCGCACGCGCGCGCGGCTGCTCTCGTGGAGTCTCAGGTGATCGCCTCCACCCGCGGGGTCAGTGCGACTGCCGCCGGCGCCACCGCCGTTGGCCGCAGCCTTCAGGTTCGGACTGCCCAGGCCATCGAGCTCTGCGAGCGCACCCAGCTCCGCGAGGTCATCCGCCGGCGCCCTGCCACTGGCCGCGCCCCCTCTGCTCGTGCCCTCGCCGGACAGCGCCCTCTGCATCTGGTCGAATGCAGCTGGCACGCTGGATGCGGGGGATCCAACGTGCGCAACCGCAAGGCGCGCCTGTGCTTGTTCCATGATGGTCAGCGATGGTGGCGTGGTCGAGACTGATGCCTCCGAGGACGCGGTCTCGGACAAGCTGCGGCTGTCGTCCCTGGCTGCGCGCTGCACCGTCGCCCAGTCCTGCTCGCCGTCATCGGCGCGTGCGGACGAGGGGCCGCCGGGTGTCGAGTCGGGCCTTCCGGTCGGCCCTGGGCGATCACGCGCAGCGGCGCCCATCGCCTCCTCCGAGGTCGCGGCCGCCACGAGCAGTGCCACCGTTGGGTCACGCGAGCGGCGCTGCGTGGCGAGCCCAGCGTCGGCGCCTGGCGCCTCGCCGAGCGCCGCCGAGTGCGCCGCGGCGAGCAGCTCTTTCTCGTCGACCTCCCATCGCAGCGCGGCGGCCGCACAGCACCTCGCTGCTGGCGCGAGCTCCAAGAAGCCACCCATCGCGCGGCACCTGCTGATATCCACGTCGCCCAGCAGCGTCCATAGCCACTGTTCGAGCGCCGCGCGCCGCTCGTGCGCAGCGGCCTCATCCCGCCCGGCGCCGCCGAACGCCGAGAAGCGCTGCTTGGGCGGTGGCGTCGGCAGCTTCTTCCGCGGGAAGGCCTCGCGCAGCAGCAGGTACAGCCTGCGAAACTCGCTGTACCGGCGCAATATCGCCCGCTTCGTCGTCGTGCCCGCGGGTGACTGCACGCCCACCTCCACGCGATACAGCACAGTGACGTCGCCGTTGTGCAAGCGCGTCGTCCACGACGGCACGATCACCGAAAAGCTCCAGCCCCCGAGCGGGTCGTGGGGCCAGCCCGTCAGGACTTCGCTCTGCGACGGGCGGAACGGAGCGCGTCAGCATGGGGGGAGGGCGTGAGGGTGGGTGGGTGGGTGGGTGGGTGGGTGGGTGGGGGGCAGCCAGCGGCTGTCAGCGGTGAGGCGCGGCTGCGGGATCTACTCGCTGCAGCGGGTGCGCACGCGCTGCAGCGCACGCCCGCGGGCTTCGCGAGGCGCGCCCCCTCTCCGGCGCCTGCCGCCCGCCGGCACAGCGCGCGCCTCTGGCGCCCGCGCGCGCGCGCGCTCGGGGGAACGGTTTCGAACGCGCCCAACCCCAAACCCCAATCCTTCCCTATTTACGGTAGGGTCTTAAAAAGATTCATGGACGTACGTACCTACTAACTCTCCCGTGGGTCGCATACAAGCGCGCGCGCGACTCGCGTTCGCACCGCGCGCCGCGGAGCCGATCAAACTCAAAGATTCATACGTACTCTCCCGTGGGGCGCATACACGCGCGCGCGCGAGTCGCGTTCGCATCGGCTCCGAAGCCCCCCTGCCTGGGTGGCGTGTGCGTGACGAGGGTCTACCCAAACGCGGTGCGCGCGGTGGGGGGCGGTGCGGCGAGGCGCGGCGCGGCGCGTCTCTCACCAGCGCCGTCGGCGCGGCGACCATCGCCACCTCCCGCGCGCTCATGGCGATCCCTCCTCCTCTCACCCCCCCCACCCCGCCCCCCCCCCCTCGGAGGCGGGCGGGGCGCGCGCTGTGGCGGCATCGGCATCTGCTGCGGCGCGCCAGCGCGGAAGCGCTGCCGCAGGCAGCATCACAACGCACGTCGACGTCGACCAACACCCACCTGACGAAGGCTCGTGTTTTCTCTTTTTTTTTTTTTTTCCCCAGCAGGCGAGGCAAGCGCCGAAGTTAGGGGTACGGTACTGCATTGGACAACAACATTCGTTTTGGGTTGGGAGCGTGGGGTCTGGGATGGCCATGGATGCCGGATGGGGCCCGGCGGGGTGCAGGGCGCCGGGCCGCACGTGGTGTGTGCGTGTGCCATGTGCACGCGCGCGTTGAACCCTGGACGCCGAGCGCACGTCGTCCCGTCTCCGCGCCCCGCGAGCGCGCGCGCCATCAGCGCTGATGGATCCTGGGCGCGCGGCGTCGAGCGTCTGCGTCGGTCGAAGGGCTGCTCACACGCATCCCCGCAGCTTGCTCCAGAGAGCGAAAGATGACGCCAGTTCGCGCCAGCGCGAGCTCCGGCTGGCGCACAGCGCCAGCACGGTGGCACGTGCGCCTCGCGCCCGCGCGACAGCCTCGACAGTGCCCGCACCAGCACCTGCGCCTGCGCCTGCACCTGCGCCTGCACCTGCCCGCACAGCGCGCCGTGGCGCCTTTTTTTCCGGCCGCCCGAGCGATGCGCGACGCGCACAGCCGCACATCCCCCTCCCTCAAAAAACGCCGAAAAGTCCGCCCGGGGCGCCGCGCCCGTCATCCGCGCGGTGTTTTTGGGGCCGCCCCCAATCATTACGAAGGCGCGGTTTTGGGCGGCGGAATTTCGCGACGCGGCGCCACACGGCGCGCGCGGGGTGGTGGTGTGGGGCGGTGTGTGTGTAGGGGGGTGAGGGGTGTTGTAGCTGTAACTGCGGACCTGCGGGTCGCAGGTGGGGGCGGAGGGGGTATCAGGGGGGAGTGTCGGGCGGGCGGCGCGGCGCGGCGCGGCGCGCCCGGGTTTGAGGAGGTGGAGGCGGGGAGTGAAGGAAGCGGAGGCGCGTGGAGCTGCTGCTCCGCACGTGGCGCGCAGGACGCGCGCGCGCGAAAATATTTTCGTGCGGCGGCCCGGGGGTGCGCCGGATGCCAAGGGGCGACGCGCCCTCGGGCAGGCGTGCGGACTCCGAGTCGGAGCGCGGGGGTGGGGCCGCCACCGGCGGCGGCGCGGGCGCGGAGGAGGGAAACCCGGGCACCTCAGAGAAAGTCGCGTGCGGCGGCGACCGGTCCGGTCGAAGCAAGAAAACGAAGAGATGCAGTGGTGACGCGGTGGTCGGCTCCGAGGCGGGGGCCAGCGGGGGCACCAGCCGCGTGGGCCACAAGAGCGACGCCCGGGCGACCGCGAAGAGACGTGCGGGTGGCAAGAAGGTTGCCACGGCCGCTAGCGCCGCGAGGGGCGGCACCCGCAAGCGCTCCAGTGAGAGGACGAGCGGTAGCAGGTCGAGCGCGGCCTCGGGTGCTGCCAGGGCGAAGCAGCAAGCGGCCAAGCGGCGCGCGAAAGCCGCGGAGGAGAGCATCGCGGAGAGTAGCGCGTCCTGGCTCGCCGCAGCTCGCGAGCAGCCGCGACCGCAACAGTACTGCGAAGTGCCCTACTGCCAGCCGCAGCTGCACGCACGGCAGCAGCAACATGGGCGGGTCCAGCAGCAGGAACGAGGCATTGTGAGCAATCCTTCGACGCTCGGGGGCGACCCCGGTCCAGAGACGGCAGATCTGTCGTTCGACGAGGTATTTGCAGCATTCGGCGGCGACGAGGGCGGCGACCTCGGTCTGGGCAGCGCGGAGGCGCTCCGCCGCTCGGTGGACGTGGGCCTCCAGCACGGGCACTCTGGCAACTGGGCTGCCGTCGTGGACGACGCGCTCCGGGAGGAGGCCCGACCCCTTGCTCTCCAGCACCAGCGGGAGCAGTGCGCCGCGCCCTGCCGCCAGGACGTCCGCCATAACGTCGCACCGCACGCTCTAGCGGCCGAGATTCGGCAGCATGATGCATCGCGCGCCGCGGCCGTCGACCTGTCCGCTCTGCGTGACGACGGCCTCGATGCGGTGGATCAGGCCATGCTTGAAAGCCTGGTTGCTGGAGAGAGCAATGGAGATCACCAATGTGCAGACACAGGCATAGTCAATCAGCTGCGCGAGCATGCGCCAGGGGCGGCAGGAACTTACCACGAGGAGTACTATCGCAACGACTCCGGACAACGCCGATCTGAAAGGTCACTGTTGCTCCGCGGCACCCGCCACGGGGAGCCGCCTGCGGCAAGAGCTCAGACGCCGTTCGCCCCATCGTCTATGCCCGCAATGTCCCACGGCGCTCCAAGTCTGCCATCGACACAGGCGGCCACCCCTGTGGCGCCCCAGGCCGAAGTGCGCAACGAGAGCCTCCGGCCGGCGCCCCTGGGACATCAGGCACTCGCATCTCCGGTGACAGCACCAGATACCCAGCCGCGCATGGTGTGGCACAATGGCAGCCCCGCCCCTCTGGCCTGCTGCGTTGAGGGCAGCCCTGTGGCACTGCCCTATCATGGCGCGTCTGAGTTGATGCAGCCGGCAAGTCTGCCAGGCCACCTTCACGATCAGCACCCGCTCCCGGCATCTCCGCAAGTCGCTGTTGTGCACCGGCGCGCATCAGCTCCGCCAGGCTCGCTGACTATCGACAGGCAGGTGCGTGTGCCTGCACGAACACCAGTTGGAGCAATACAAGCTGGCGCGTACTACCCCGGCGGGGTGGTCACAGGCAAGCCCGTGCGCGTCGCCCGCAGCATCTCGCTGTCGACCTCACCGACGATGCGCTCGGCCCCGCGGTCGCATCAGGCACCTTCGAGCGGAGGCGGTCCCGGCCCTCGCTTGGGACATATCGTCGCCGGGACCACATACTTCAATCGTTTCGCGAACGATCCAGCAGCGCCGCAAATCCGGCATTCGCCGCACTCGGTGCACTCAACCCCCGGTGACGGCGGCACGCCTCGCGGGATGACTAGGCATGCTGCAGGCACCCGCCAGGCGCTTGTTCGAACGACTAGCACCCCTGCGGCTCATGTACATCATCGGCAAGAAGCCGACAGCGCAACGATGATGGGAACGCCTAAGGCATCGGACATGCGCGCCATCCGTGCAATGGATAGCACGCTCGATGCTGTCATGGGGCAGCCGATGGTGGGTAAGGTGAGCCTCGCTTGTGGCGTGCAATCAGGCCTCGGCAGCGCTCCAACGTCCGCGACGCCCGATGATGCTCCCGATGGGCGCATGCGCGTCGGCGGCGGCCCGCCGCAGGGGTTGTCGTCGCTGCCGATGTTGGTTTCGCCGACTGGCAGGATCATATCACACTGGCCCGCTTCGACACCGCCGCCGCAGCGCCCACGCGTGTGCACGGTTGCCACGGGCGCGCCGCGCATCGACTGCGAGTGGCCAGCAGGCCCGCAGCAACAATGACGCAAGCGGCCACAAGAGACAGCAGCAGCGCGCCATGGACAATCTCGGACAACCTCGCTGAGCTGGGGTTGACACGTGTATTCACGTGCTTTATTCGTGGCGCAGCGCTATCTACATCGTAGACTACTAACTGTCTAGGGTGCAGTACTTCTTTGTGGCGACGAGCCTTGTAACTAGTCACTCTAGAGAGAACGTATGGAAGTCTTAGTACTGCACATCCTACCTCTCTGCGCTAGCCAGAGAGCACCGCATTGCCTGAAGCCGCAATGGCGCGAATCCAGCACGGGGGTCGTCACAAACGAAAGGTCAGCTTTTGGGACGCGGAGCCGTCCCGCCATTTGCGCCGCCACCACTGCCACGCCCTCGGCGCCTGCGTTTCTTGCCCTCACCGCCTGTGCCGGGAGCGTTGGTGCTAGAATTGCCGTCCGCGCTCGCAGCAGGTTGCTTGGCGACCATCGGCGCGGGCGCAGAGCGTGTTGTTTGCCCGGGCGGCGCCGGCGCACCCCCACTGGCGCCACCGCGCCCGCGCTTGGGCCCACCCCCGCTGTTCCTGCCACTGCGCCCCTCGGAGCTGGCGCCTTCGGGCGCTCCAGGGGCAGCCACGGCGGGCTTCTGCTGCCTCTGCTGCTTCTGCTGCTTCTGCTTCTGCTGCTTCTGCGGCAGCTGCTTCTGCTGCGACGGCTGCTGCTGATGCCGCTGCTGAGGCTCCTGAGGCTGCTTCCGCGTACTCACGTCGAAGCGCTGCATTGTATGACCAAAGTTGGCGCGCACGTCCCGCGTGGGCGCGCGCTTCGATGCGATGGCACCCGCACGCATGCCGCCGCATTCGCCCGGGAGCCAAGGGGGCACTTCTTGCTTCGATTCGGCGAGCAGCTCGAGCAGGAGCGGTGCAATGCGCCCGTTGCCGTGCTTGGGATCGTTCCCAGGGACAAAGAAAGAGGTCGCGAGGCCAGTATGTCCAGCTCTCCCTGTGCGGCCAATTCTATGCACGTAGCTGTCAAAGTCATCTGTGCGCGCGCGGAGAGCGCGATGGGCCGCGCGCGTGCTAGATGTCAGCGGGCGGCTCGGTGATCGCAAGACGATAACGGCGCCGATGCGTCACGCGATCATGCGCACGTGCGCGCGTGCGCGCGTGCGAGCTCGCGCGACTCACCCGCAGCGGTTGGCAGGTCGAAATTGACGACATGTGCGACGCCTGAGACGTCAATGCCACGCGCAGCCACGTCAGTGGCGACAAGCACGGGCCTCGCGCCAGACTTGAAGGCCGCCAGCGCCGACTCGCGCTGGCTCTGAGTACGGTCGCCGTGAATGCTTTCGGCGGGCACGCCGACTTTTGAGAGCTCCTTCGCCACCCACGCTGCCGTCCGCTTCTTCTGCACGAAAACGAGCGTGCGAGCGGGCGGCGGGGCAGCGGCCATAGCCTCGAAGAGCAGCTGCATCTTGGCGCGCTTGTCATTTGCGGGGCAGAACATCAGGCGTTGCGTGATCGCATTCACAGTTGAGCCCACGCGACCCACCACAACGTAAGTGTACTCGCGGAGGAAGTCACGGGCGAGCCTCTGCACCTCGGGCGCGAACGTCGCGCTAAACATGAGCGTCTGCCGGCCAGCCTCCCTTGCAGGCATGTCACGGCCGTTGACGATGCGCCGAATCTGAGGCTCGAAGCCCATGTCGAGCATCCGATCAGCCTCATCCAGCACGAGCACGCGCGAGCACGCGAGCGAGATCACCCGGCGGTCGATGAAGTCAATGAGGCGACCGGGCGTTGCGACGCACACGTCCACCCCCCTCGCGAGCTCGGCGAGTTGCGCGCGTGCGTCGGCGCCGCCGTAGACGACGCACGTGCGCAGCGACGTCACGTAACCAAGGCGCTTGGACTCGAGGTGGATTTGCGACGCCAGCTCGCGCGTAGGCGCCATGACGACGGCACGCGGGGAAGCGGGCGTGTCGGCCCTCACAGGAGGCCGTGTGCCGCGGGCATCGGTGAGCAGCGCGCTCATCGACGGGAGCAAGAAGCCGCAGGTCTTGCCGCTGCCGGTCTGAGCCACGCACATGAGATCCTGGCCAGCCAGGCCGAGAGGGATTGCATGGCGTTGAATTGGTGTCGGCGTCGAGTAGCCACAGCGCGCGAGGTTCGCGGCGAGTAGTGCGGGCACCATGGTCTGAGCGTTTTGAAAGGCGTCCTCGGGCAATGGAGGGGGGTCTTGCGCACCCGGCCCTGACCGCTCGACCGGGACGGAGCCGTAATCGCTGAACCGGATCCCGCTGCTACCCATCCCGCCGAAGAGCTCAGCCTCGGCATGCTTGGACGCCCTGGCGGTAGGCGGTGGCGGCGCCGCGGCCGCGGCCGCGCGCAGCCTCCAGAAGTGGTCCGCTTCGGCAGCAGCCTTCCTCGCCACGGTCGCCGCCTGCGCTGCGCGCCGCCCCTCCTTGCCACCACCGAGCGACGGACCACCGGACGACGCGACCACAACACTTAGCTACATTTGCACGCTGGCTCCGCCCCCTTCTCCGCCCCTGCCCCCTCCGCCGCCCCTGCCACGCCCGCCCCCTCCGCGACCCGCAGCCATGGCGCACGAGTGTGCGCTGCGCCTGCGGCGCTCGGAGTGGCGCCGCGCGTGCCCGGAGCGCGTTGCGTCGCGCGCCGTGTGACCGATCACAGAATTGAGGCGGTGCGAGCGCCATCAAACGCCATTCGAACGCGCACCGCCGCAGGCAAGAGCCGCTCAGGGCAGCCAGCGCACCGCGGCAGGCCATGAATTCACAACAGATGGCACGGCCGCCCAGCAGAAGTACTGTACAACATGTTCGTTGCGCTACACTGGGAAAGCAGGAGTACTACTCGTCGTGGGTGCCGCCGCAGCCTGGGCAGGCGGCACTAGTGGCGGGGCGAGCGCCCGCAGCCGGGGTAAATGTCGAGCGGGAGGTGTGTAGGCTATGCTTCTCCTTGAATATCAGCTCCTCGTGTTGCTTGAGCAGATGCGCTTGCTGGTATCGTAGGCCGCGCAGCGCGCATGCACTGTGCACGCACTGCAGGCGGCAGTTGCCGGCATCATTCCCGGTGTTCAAGCCTGTCCAGTAGAACCGCGCCGACCCTTCAGTCGCTCATCAGCCTCTGCCGCTTCGCTGGCGAGGCGTCAGCCGCGACCGCGTCAGGAGCGTTGACGCGATCACGTTCGTGCCCCGACTCAGGGTCGCTGTCACCGAGGACTGGCACCAGATTTTCGCAGGCTGCCGGCGCATCGGCAGCACCAGCGGCCTGGGCCTGCATCGCGCCTCCGCAGGCGGTGACGAGCGCGGCGTCCTCGAGCCGGCGCAGAATGGCGTTGCTTGCGCTCTGGGTCTCCTCGAGGAGCCGACGATACTCATCTCTCTCTGTCGTCACCCTCTCGAGCGACGAGCGCACTTGCGCAATCTCGTCGGACTTTGCTGAGGTGGCGAGCTTCGCGTCGTCCAGATCGGCATTCACGACCTGCAGCTTTGCCTCGAGCTCGCGCATCTGCGAAGCGAGCGCGTCGCCACGGCGGCGCTCAGCCTCGAGCTCTGCCTTGGCCTTTGTCGCATCGGCTGCGCGCTGCTTGGCGCGCTGAACGATGCCACTCGCGCCTCGGGCGAGTGCCGCGGCACGCTGCGCGGTTGCGGCAGACTCTTGCTCCATGCGCGCGACCGCAGCCGCGGTGGCAGCAGCGGACTCCTCTGCTTGCCGCATGGCATCCTCAGCAGCGCTTGTAACGAGAGAGTGACTTTTCAGGTCCGCAGTGAGCCTGCCAATGAGCGACGCCGTCGAACAATTGGCCTTTTCGAGTTCCTCGCAGCGGGCCTGCAACGCCGCGCGCGTGGCGTCCCTAGCAGTACTCGAGGCATCAAGTTCCTTGCGCAGGAGGCTCACCTTGTTGAGGCATCCAGTAGCGAACGCCGAACATGCATAGCGCCGGTCAGCGTACCACACACTGCGGAAAATGCGCGCACTCGAGCACGACGCATCCGCGTGACCCCGGACACACCTTGGTCGCCAGGGCCAATTTCTCTGCCCGCAGCGCCTCGTTGGCCTCCACAGCCTCTGCAGCCTCAGCACGTGCGGCGGAGAGCGCCGCCACATCGCTGACCCCTGCTGCAGCCTCTGCTGGGGCGACTCCATCTCGTTGCGCCTGCTTGCGACGCTGCTCTTGTCCCGTGTGCTGCTGCTGCGTGCGCCCCCCTCGCGTGCCAGCCGTGAGGAGCGCCTGCTCGAGTGGCCCCGCAGATTCACGCAGCTCGCGGCCGAGTGCATCTAGCTTCTGCAGCAGGCGCGCACTGAGCATGTGCGCCATGGTGGCCACGCCCCACGGCGCAAAGGCGCTCGTCGCGCTCGCTGCGCTCACCACTGAATCAAGCAAGGGTGTTGCACAGCCCAACTTGAACAATTCGACACCACCACCACCGGGTCCGCAAGGAGAGCAAAAAAGGCGCCCCAGCCGCGCCTCCCCCTTTTCTCGTGGTGGCACGCCGCGAGACCAGCCCAGACGTGCACCGGTGTAGCTCAGCACCGCCCGCGAGACTGATGCCCACGGTGCGGCGCGCGCGGCGAGTGGCGCACGCCCACATTGGAACTATATCACGTCAGAGGCGCCTTTCAAAAAAAAAAAAAAGACCATGTGCTCACGCGTGCACCATGCACGAACCTGCGCGGCCAGCGTGACCCCCGCAGCGCGGCGCCCGATGGCTCAGTCGAACACATGTGCCGTCTTTACTGTATGCGCGAAGCGGTCATCCACACCGGCAGAGTGCCGCTTCTGCGTCTGCCTACCCCGCGCTCCTGCGCTTGTTCTGCAGCGTGCGCTTGCCAGAGTGGGCACGCCCTCGCGAGCCTGCGCTGCGGCCTCTACTGATTGTTCTGCAGGACGATCTCGCACGGGCACAGGCACCCGTAGCAGAAAGTGTTGCAGATGTTGATCTTGAGCTTGCCATCCTCGCAGCGAACCATGTCATTGTCCCTCTCGAAGAACATGTAGTCGAGCAACAACAGACTGCCAAGCAGGGATGCCTTCTGCTGGGGGGTGACGTTGGGGTCGTGCAGCTCCAGCGTGTACATGTCGCTGTCGGTGAAGAACTCGCGCGCGGCTGCACGAATGCCCTTTGGCTTACGCTTAGTGATGGTCGCCATGTCACCGATCTTGAGCGCCTTGTAGCCGTCGGGGAGGACGCCGTCCGGCACGCGCGTGACGGAGAACGGAACGGAGCAGCAGAGCTCCGAGCAGCCGCCGAAGATGCATGGGCCTTGCACGACCGCCAGCGGCGGAGTACTGATCGCGCCGGGGGCGTAGCCGCGGTCCATCACTTGGACTACAGACGGGGGGAGGGGGTGGGGGTGGGGAGGCGCAAGGCTTGAGGGCAACGTTCGTTGGCCAGCGGCAGGGCGCGTGAATGCGCGTCAGCCCCCCGCGCTTGCCGGCGCGCTCACATGCGGTGGGCGCTCGGCCGCGCGCCCGGCCGCGCGCTCACGCACCGGTAGGGGTGAATCCACCTCCGCCTTTGGGCACCTCCGCCATGCCGATGAGGTTGTTGGCAGGGATCTGGCCGGGGACGGAGCCCTCCTGCAGGTGGCCTGCGTGCAGCTTCATGCCGTCCATGCACTGCTCCGAGCAGGCGAAGCAACCAAGGCAGAGCTTGCCCTCACAGCCGCAGCACTGCGTGCAGCCCTCGCGCTCCATGGTCATCACGGGGAAGAGCCTGTTGCCCGCGGTGTCTACCGCGGTGATCCTCAGCAAAAACGAGTGCGTGGGCGCGCAGAACATGCGCGTGCAGTTGTCGCTGTCCTCTTCGGCGATCATGATGGGCGTCATGACGTCGTCCTCCCCCGCGTAGATGGTGTATGTGTTCGCCTGTTCGCAGCACCCCTGGGAAACGGCCTCGAGCCATTTCACCTGCAAGACCACCGCAGCACGAGCGCGCGCGTGGCGCGCGGGCGTTCAGCTCCATGCCCCCGCGGCAGAGGGCGCACACGAGGCGCGCCGCGCGCCGCAGAGTGCGCGCGCGCACTTCCGCTCCCGCTCCCGCTCCCACTAACGCTTCCGCGCGCGCCTGCGCCCTGGCACACCCGCACCTTCTGCTGCACGGTGAAGACGTTGTTCTGCGCGAGTACCGCGGCGGTCTGCGCGTCGATGAGCGGCACAGAGTCGACGCCCGCGGGCGTGGCAGTCTGCACCGGGTTGCCGACCGGCGGGGGCATGGCCACCACCGCCGGCTGCGCCGCGCCGGTGGCAGTCACATATTGCATCTCTCCCTCCTCGCGGCCCATGGCTCACGTTGGCGGACACACGGGTGCGCACAGTGGCGGTGGCGAGTGGCGCGGCACAGGCCGCGCACGCCCAAGGGTGGAGGACTCGCGCGAGGCGAGGGTGGACAGAGCCCCCCCCGGCGGAGGCCTGGCCTGGCGGGCCGCGCGGGCGCTTGCAAGGGGGAGGGCGGGCTGCCCGCCCGCCCCCCAAACCAACCGCCGCGCGCACCTACGCTGCGCGCGCCGAATTCCCCTCCCGTCGTTTCTCGACCATATTTATTTCCCTCACAGGAACCACGAATTCTCGCTTGCGCCACGCACCTTCCGCGTTCCCCCTCTGCTGCGCGCAGGACGAACGCGCGCGAGGAACGGACCGAAATGAAAGAAACGCGCGCAAAAGAAGGAGCGGCGGCGGAACCCACCTGCGCGCGCGCCGCATGCATTTCGACATGGGAGGGGCGATACACATCGATTAATGACGAATCCGCTGCTCGCAAATATGGTTAAAATACATCAGAGTGAGATTGAATCCACCGCGAAGTGTATCACGTGGACGGACAAATGGAATGCAGAGAATCTGAATGCTGCTGGCGGCGGCGGTGCCAGAGCGCACGCGCCCGGCACGCGGCGCCCCACAGTCCCCCTCCCACGCCACCCCTCTGCGCGCGCGTCGGCGAAGGCTCCGTGCCTTTCCTCCCCCCTTACGCCTGTCCCACGGTCCCGATGCTCGCCGCGGTCGCCCCCGCGCGCCCCGCGGCCGCGGCCGGCCCCAGCGCACCTGCCGTACCCCGTACAGCTCCGTCCCTTCCAATGCGTTTCTCGTATATTTTGGGTCACCCGTGGTTGGTTCCCCCAGCGCCCACTTTTTTCGAACCGCGAGACCCGCGCGACGGCGGGTGCTCGCGGCGAGCGCGCGCGCGGCCTCGCCGCGCGCAGCGGCGCGCGCCTCATCGGGCCGCCGCGGGTGCCGTCGCGCGGCGTGCATGGCTGTCGCCGGGGAGGACAAGCTCATCAGCAAGGCGCCCATCCCGGAGAAGGTGAGCGGCGCACTTGCGGGCGGGCCAATCGGTGATAGGGTCGGGCGGTGGCGCGGGTGGTGGCGGTGTTTGCGCGCGCCAGCCGGCCGCGCGCGCCGCCGCCAGGCGCTGCCAGAGTTGCACTCCTAAAACCCTCTGCAGGTGTCGCACGAGTGCGTGTGCGCGCCGCAGTGCATAGCAGCGCCTGAGAGGCGCGGCCGGCTGTTGGGGCGATTTTTGCGGCCTCTTCTTAACCGCGTGCACCGAGGCATTGCTGCATGGCGCGCTGTAGCCTGGTCCGCCCCACCGTGGTGGTGGTGCAGAGGCGCTGACTGAGCGTGCTCGTCCTTCTGCACCCCCCTCTTTACCCGCGCTCCTGCCTGGCGCCTCGCAGCTGCCGCGGGATGACTTCGTCGACCACATTTTCAAGTGGGCGACCATCGAGTTCAGCGCCTCGGGCGACTACACCGTGCCCATGCGCGTGGAGCCCGTGCCGGGCGAGCTGTACAACAAAGGCTTCACCGTGTGGATATGCCAGATCGACGAGAATGGGCGCGAGCAGGACGTGACCGCGGTGCGCTTTCAGTTCGACGAAAACGAGGAGGAGTTCCTCATGATCAAGGTCGCGACGGGTGTCGAGGTCACGCAGGGGGAGGCCGAGCTTGTGCAGACGCTCAAGAACGTCGCGCAGGCTACCGCGGCTGCCATCGACAGCTACTACACCTTCGGCAGCGCTATGGACGGGTACGAGCGCGCTCGCGCTCGCCAGACGGAACGCGACACGTGCTCCTTCGCTGACCCCTCAGTGCATGCTTGCCTTTCCGCGCGGCCTTCGCCTGCAGCGGTGAGGATTTTTAGCTATTGCTCGCTTCTGCCGAGCTCCACAAGCGCCGACGAAGGGGGGATAGGGGCAGGTGGGTGCACACTCGTACCCTGCCGGACGGCCCAAAAGACAAAAGCTGGAGTCGCTCAGTAAACCATCTCCGCGCGCGTGGACACTTGTGCAGCAGTGCGCGACGCGTAGAGTCGCGTTGCAAGTTGCAGGTGCAGTGTACTTACGGCGACGGCGATTCGTCGTCTGAACCTCCGTCGCTGCCCTGAGAGTCTCCATCGCCATCGCCATCGCCCGAGTCTCCTTCGCCGCTGTCACCACCAGTCTCCATGTCGCCGACGCCACCCGCGTCCGCGCCGGCGGCCGCCTCCGCGCCGGCGTCGCCGCCGGGCACGTCATCGTTGTCGTCTAGTGCGTCAAGGTCGACGATGGGATACTCGCGATCCTCGTCAAGACCGTGCGTGTCCTCTTCGAATGCCATTTCGATTTCTTGCTGCTCGGCATCCTCGCCGCCACATGCGCCCGCGCCCGCGCCCTGCTCGTCTTCCTCATCGTGGCCTTCACCGTCGCTGTCCGAATCGCCATCCATAACGTCGTGTGCGGCAGGCATAAGGTCGACAGTCAGGCCCATGCCTCCTGCGTCGTCATCATCGTCGTCGCTCTCGTCACTCGCGAACTCGGCGTCTTGGAACTCTTGGCCTGGCAGTCCTCTGCCGTACATTCCCATCGGCATCATGCCGAGCTCAGGCATAGGCACAGGCAGTCCACCGCAGGCCTGCGCGAAGTTGAAAGCCCTGCCGGCGCTCAAAGCGGTCTTGTCCAGCGAGAGCGCGGCCGAGTGCAGCGACTTCCAGCCCCCAGCGTGGACGCGCAACATCTCGCGTATGGCTGCGGCGCAGGCAGCAGAGGGCGGGCCTGCGTCAAGCGGCGGGGGCACCTTGCCCAGCAGGGCCTCGACGCACGCGTCAGTGCTGGCCGCGAGGGCCTTGAGATTGTAGCCCCCCTCCATCAGTACGACCACCTTCCCGCCCGTGACCGGCATGAGCTGCCACAGCATGTGTGCGTAGCCCTTGGGGGTCACGTCGCAGCCGCCGAGCGGGTCGTCCCGCGCGGCATCAAAGCCCGCACTCACGATGGTGATGTCTGGCTGGAACTCGTAGCACACCGGCAGCAAGCACGTCTGGAGCGCCGTGATGTAGTCGGCATCACCGGCACCTCCCGTCGGCCACGCTAGGTTGATGTTGTAGAACGTCCCTTCGCCCTCGCCGCGGCTGCTGGCTGCTCCTGTGCCGGGGTAAAACTGCCCTCCATCGAATCGATGCATGGATACCACGAGCACAGAATTGTCGTCCTTGAAAATGTCCTGCGTGCCGTTGCAATGATGCACATCCCAGTCGAGGATCAGCACGCGCTTGCAGCCTGCCGCCTGCGCGGCGCGCGCGGCGACGGCCGCGTTGTTGAACAGGCAGAATCCCATCGACTTGGCCTGCTCCGCGTGGTGCCCTGGGGGGCGCACGAGCGCCACCGCAGAGGGCGCATCGCCGTGCGCCACGGCCTGCGCAGCTCCGGCGGCCGCACCCGCCGCGAGCCGCGCGGCCAGCGGACTGTGCTCGTTGGCGAAAGTATCGGCCGTCAGATACGTGACCTGGGGCGGCGTGCCTATCATCTCATCCCCGTCTCCCTGAGCGCCCCCCGGCGTTTGCTGCTGCTCTGGCTGCTCGGACTGCGGCTGCGCGTTCAAATTGGCATCGGCGCCTTGTGCTGGCTTGTCGTCAGGACCGTCCTCGCCAGGAGCCACTGTGACAGTGTTGAGCTCGGCCAAGGCGCCTTCGGGTTGTTCGGCGGTCTCGGGGGTGACGAGAA
Source organism: Prasinococcaceae sp. CCMP 1430 (assembly GCA_013416795.1). NCBI lineage: Eukaryota > Viridiplantae > Prasinodermophyta > Palmophyllophyceae > Prasinococcales > Prasinococcaceae > Prasinococcaceae sp. CCMP 1430. The sequence continues at coordinate 338,076 of RQSC01000028.1, forward strand.
TGACCCCATTCGCGCGGGCCTCCGTCCCGCCGCCGGCCGCGTCGCCCTCGGTTTCGGTTTTCGGGACCGGCGGCGGGTGGGCAATCGCTCCGATTTTGTCCACAAGCTCCTCTGTGTGGACGGCTAGCAACTCTCCGCGCGAGGCTTCGCGCGGCTTCAGGTAGTGCATGCGCTCGAGGAGTCCCCGTTCCGCGAGGCTCCCCACCGCGGCGCGCAGGCGATCCGGACGCTCGGGGTGCACGCCGCCCATCGCACCCTCGTCTTTCCGCTCGTCGTGAAGCAACATGCGCGCGTCGTACGTCACCAGCGGGCACGACACCGGGAGCTCTGCATCGGGGATGGCGGCGTCGAGCTCGAATGCGGACGTGCCGGCACCCGGCGGCGCCTCGCCGCGCACGCTCCCGCACGCGTTGCATTTGGGCTCTTCCGCGGGGGTTTGTGGGCGCTCCGATTCCTCGGCCGGAGAGGCCGCGGCCAGGGCAGCGTCGAGCTCCGTGTGGAGTCTGTCCGCGGCCTCTTCGTCAGTGAGCAGCTCGCCGTCGTCCCCGCGCGAGAGGCCGGCGTTGATGTCGTAGGTGAGACGGAGCACGTATTTGAGCCCCGGCGGGTCCGTGCGGTTTGCGTCGGTGCAGTTTCGGCACGTCCATCGCTTGCGGAGCGAGAGGAGCGCGCTGAGCTTGGGCTGCGCGGCGAGGAGCCGCAACTCGTGCTCGGTGGGCGGCGAGGGTTCGTCGTCGGACGGAATGTCGCCCTCTTCGACCAGGCCGCCGGCGTGCTCCTCCGAGCCGGCGCTCGCGCTCGCGGGGCGCGCGCCATCCCCCGCCACCGCGCCGTCGCCCGGCGCACCATCGACGGGCAATTCCTCGAGAGGGTCCCGCCCCGCCTCCCCGTCCGCCGGCCGTGCCTCCTCCACCCCGTCTCCCGCGGCGGCGGCGGCGGTGTCTGGCGCCGCGGCAGCGCGCGCCGGTGCGGCGCCCCTCGGACGCCCTCTCGCAACGCGGGGCGCTCGCTCGCTCGCTCGCTCGCTCGCTCGCGCGCACTTTGGTGCTGCTCACCCCACACGTGGAATCTACTGCAGCTGGCGGAAGGAATGAATGCTCGTGCTTTGCTTTCGTGCATCCGTTTGCTGATGATTTTCAGACTTCCCGCGAGTGGATCCAAATTGGGTTAGGTCGCGCACTGGTATCGCGCCGCGCGCCGCGCGCGGCTCGCGGCGCTCGCTCTCGCGCGGCCCGTCGTGCCCTGGTATCGTCGCGCCGCGTGTCCCGCGGCCGCGTCAGCGGCGGGCGCGCGCGGCGTCCGCGATGGCTCTGGCGACAGCGAAGGGCGGCTGAGCGCCGTCCACCTCCACGAAGTCGGAGCTCGGGACCGCGCCGCCCGCGGGGAGTTGGAGCGTTTCAAGCTGGGACTGGAGCAGCCCCGGCGGCATGAACGCGTGCTCGCGAGCCCCGACCCTCCGCCGCAGCTCGCCGGAGGGCACACGAAGGTGCACGAACAGCGCGCCGCCGCCGCCGCGCTCGGCGGCGGCGGCTGCGAGGCGCGCCCGGTAGAGCGGCGTGAGCGCGGAGCACGCGCACACGCACGGCGCCCGCTCCGCCGCCTCGGCCCCCACTCGATCCAGCCAGGGCAGCCTGTCCTCGTCCCTGAGCGGCAGCCCCGCGCGCATTCGCTCCACGTTTGCCTGCGGGTGCAGGTCGTCGGCGTCGAGGAAGGCGCGGCCGAGCGCGGCTGCGGCGGCGGCGCCGGCCGTCGTTTTCCCCGCGCCGCACACCCCCATGACGACCACGACGGCCGCGCCTCGCCCCTCCGCGCCGCCCGCGCGAAGCGGCCATCAAAAGTGCCCACAAAACGCAAGCCTGCCGCGAAGCCGAAGCCTGCCGCGAAGCCGAAGCGCCAGCCGAAGCCTCCGCCGCCGCCCTCGGAGCGCCAGCTTCTGCTGGAGCGCCTGCGCGAGTTGTCCGAGGAACACTATCAACGCGCGAGGGCGAACAAGCGCTCCATCAGGGACCTCAAAGTGAAAATCGCGGCCTGCGAGATGGCCGCCATGGGGCCGAAGCCCAAGCCCGACAAAGAGATTGTGTTGCCGCCGGTCGTTCAGCCCATCGCGATGCAGCCCATCGCGATGGAGCCCAAACCCACGGACACGGAGGCAGTTGCCAGGGGCGGATTCGTGCNCCGCGCGCCGCAGCGCCGCCGGCGCGGAGGGCACGCGCGGGGAGGCGCGCGGGGAGGGAGCGAGAAGCTCCCTGAGGCGCAGGAGCGCGCGGGTAGCCGGCCTCGCGGAGGGGAAACAAAGGGACGTTGCGCCCACCCCCGCGCCGCGGCCATGCGGTGCTGCCAGCTGCTGCAGTCGCAGCCGAGCGCCCTGCCGGGCACGCGTGCGGCGCGCGCTGGGGGGCGCGCG
>RQSC01000028.1:342533-362035 GCA_013416795.1 Prasinococcaceae sp. CCMP 1430
GCGGCGCCTCGGCCGGAGGGCGCCCGCGCGCGTGCGCGCCTCGGCGTCCGCGGGCGGCCATTCGGGAGCGTACGATTTCGACGCCGCGCGCTTCCACCAGGTGTCGCTGCAGAGCGTGCACCAGACGCCCGCGTCGGGTGCGCCCAGTGGCACTGTGCTGCTCAGCCGGACCGACGAGGGCCGCGGCATGACGGAGGGGAAGCAGTGCCTGGCCATCGGCATCGGCGGCGACTCGCTCCTCGCCATCGTAAACAAGGTGAGCTGGCGCGGGGCGGGGCCGCGTGCGTCGGCGCGCCAGCGCGCTCCGGGCTGTCGCGCGCAGTGCAGCGTGCGCGAGCGCACTTCTCGCCACCAAATTGAGAGCCTCACTGCGCTGCTTCTGACTGCGCCGCGCGCGCGGCCGCAACGGCCGTCGCACGACCCGACCCACCTGCGCACCCCGCGCGTGTCGCGCGCTTCGCCAGCTCACCGACCGCAAAGTGGAGCGCCCCATGAGTCTCGACCTGCTGTGGCACGTGCTGGAACGCGGCCGCGAGCTGGCCAAATCCAATTGGGTGCGTTGTGCCAGAGCCGCCGAGCGCGTGCCCGGTCGTTCTGGCGCGCTCGCGCGTCGGGCGCCCGTCGGCCGCCCGTCAGCAGCGCCGCGCCGCGCCCGTGCTGACTTGGGGCGCACGCCCACGCGCGCCCACGTGCCGCACGGCTGCGCATGCGTTCTCGACGGCGAACAGACACTGAGCCACATGGCCATCATCGACCTGAGGAATGGCATCTTCATCGGCCGCTTGTTCTTCGGGGCGGGCGACGGAGCAGGCTCGACGGCAACGCCGGTGTGGGACTGTGACTGCCGCCCGTCCGACGGGCTGTGGCTTGCGCTGGCAGCCAACTGCCCTGTGTACGTGTCAAAGGCGGTGTGGGACTCCGCCGCCATTCCGGCAGAGGCGCTGACCGACGGCGGCGTCAACATCGACCCGTCCCAGGGCCGTGGCCAGGCGGGCCGCGCGGGCGGCGGGTCGGGGCAGCAGCAGGCGGCACAGTGGCGCGCGGGCCGTGGATCAGCTGCGGGGGCCGGCAGTGCAGGCAGCGCGAGCATAGGCACCGGTGGATCGGCCGCGAAGCTCACGCCTGTCAACTCCGATTCGGCGCCCCTCGAGACGCTGTTCACGGACGATCGCGAGCCGGTGAAGAGGCTGAAGCGGGAGCTGGGCGTCGCCATATCCGAAGAGGACTACACCACCGCCGCGCGCATTCGTGATCATCCTTACATGAAAATACACGTGCGCACAGTCGAGTGCTGGCGCGGAGGGCGCCTCTCTGAGGCGATGCAGCTCGAGGAAGAGCTCGACCGCGCCATCGAGGCAGCCATCGCCGCTGGCGACGACTCCCTCTCTGATGGCGACTGAGCAGCGGAGGCGCTCACGGCTGGCGAAGAGCGTGGAGAGAGAGACGCAGAGCAAATTCGTAGATGGGCGAGGGGCACGCAGACGCAGGGCCGCCCGCGGCCCACGCGCGGATGTTTGTACACTACTTTGCGCCAGCGCGCATGGCCCCCGAGCCTATCGCAGGTATCGCGCCGAAGAGAGATGGTATGTTAAAATGTTGTGACAAAGACGCTTTTGCTGCACGGCACGCTTGAGAGGCTGTTCGACTAGGCCGGACCGACCGCGGGCAGCTGCGCCGTGGCGCGCCACATGAACGCTCGGCTGAGCACCATGTCCAGGTCGGCGACGTCCCACTCCTTGGTGGGCAAGCTCTGTATGAACATGACCAGGTCCTGAAACTCCATCGTGCAGACCTCGCTGCTGAATGTGAGCAGCAGGGCGGCGGCGACATAGATCAGGAAGTCCGGGAAGTCGTCACCCTCGGCCAAGTAGGCGTCCCATAGGCGCGGCGCGCAGCAGAACGGCACCTCACGGATGAGCAGGCAGTTGAACCACCGGAACGCGAATTGCAAGAACTGCAGGCCTTGCTCCTCGATGTTGGCGGCGGCGCGCGGCTCCAGCCGCGCCACGAGCTCGGCCAGGCTGTCGCACTTGACCTGAATTCCCGGCTGTGCGAAGGTGTAGTGGTCGTGGATGCGGTCGAGCATCTCGCAGAGGCACCAATACACGTCAGCCTCGGCCGCCAGGAGCAGCGCCTCTGGCAGCGCGGACACGGCAGCTGCCACCGCGCCCTCGACGCGCCGCGCCGAGCTCGGAGTCTCCGGCGCGTCGGGCCCCAGCTGCAGCCCCCCGTCGTCTTGTGCAGGCGGCTGCTCGCTCTGCTCGGCTGCCGTGCCCCCGCCCTCCGCGTCGCCCTCCCCGCCATCATCCTCCGACGCGGTGCGCCCGAAGAAGAAGTAGTCTCGTCGCGCGCCCTCGCCGCCACGCGCGGCGCTCGCCGAGCCTGCAGCGGCGTTCTCGCGCAGTCGCTCCTCAAGGAAGACGGCGAGGAAGGGCGTGGCGAGGTCGTTGATGCCCTGCACGTAACCCGACGCCGGGTGGCGCATTGCCCACACGTACAGGCATCGATGCAGGCTCTGCTGGAGCCGCGTGTGCGCGACGAATGGCGCGCCGGCGGCCGTACGCGGTACGTCCAGTCCGATCTGCTTGTACGTCGCCTCCTCCTCCTCCGAACGGTCCAAGTCAGCGCCGGGCGCACCGAAAGTGGTGGGAAGCCAGTCCGCGTACTCGCGCCGCTTGCGGGCGAGCGCCGCCGGCCGCCGCTCAGCGGCCGGTGGCGCGTAGCCAAGGAGGATCCTCCACACGTCGGGCCTCAGATCGTCGGGCAGGCCCGCCCACGACGCATCACGCAGCGCGGCGACGTCGACTGCCTTGGAGGCGAGCAGGCGCTCAATGCGCCCCCTCCGCGCGGCTGACACGCCGCCATCCGTCGAGTGCGCCCTCTGCGCGCGCGGCAGCTGCGACAGCGCGTCCGCGTCCGCGCCCGTGCCACCGCCCGCGCCCGCGCCCGCCTCTCTGGTCTCACCCGCTACGTCCCCAACCGCGCCGCCCCCGCCGCCGCCCACCGCCCCCTTGACGCGGCCCCATATGTGATTGAGCATAGCGAGGTCCCTTGTGCCCCGCCTCCCCCCTTCGTCCCCCCCGGAGCCCCGCCCCTCTGGGCGGACAGGTGCCGGGGCTGGGGAGGCACTGCCTGGGCGCGGCGCGCACGCGGTGTGGCAGCGCCGCGCCGCAGCTGGCCGACCTGCGCTTCCTCCGATGGCCGCGGCCGAAAAAAAAAAAAAAAAAAAAAAGTGGGGGGGGTGGAGCCGAGCCGTGCGCCGCGTGGACGATGGAGCCCAGGTCCGAAGTCACGTGCGATTCGGCACCACAGGCAAAGAGCGCCGAAAAAACGCGCGCGCCCGGGCGGCCGGGCGCCGCGCGAACTCCGCGATACCAGCACACAACGAGGAATCGGATCTGAGCCGCGCGTTCCTGTGCGGGTGCGTGCGCCCCACCCACAGCGCGTCCGCGGGAGACGAGAGCGCACGCGCGGCGGTGCGGGTGGTGGTGGTGTGTGCGGGGGGGGGGACGCGGCGGCGCAGGGGCGCGCCCCTCGCGCCGGCGACTCGGACCTTCTCCGTAACGATGACGTCGTCGGGCGACACTTTGAACTGGTGCGGCCCGACTGCCACGACCGCAAACTCGGCCTTGCCGCGCGCGAGCTTGTCGGGCGTGTACCCGCGTCGCTCGAGCACGCTGAATCCCATCTTGGCTGCGTTGGTGCGCTGCGCGGGCGCGGGCGCGGGCGCTTCGGCACCCTCAGCGGATGCGGAGGCGGCGAAGCCGCATCCCCTTTGCGTCGTCCATCCCAGCGCCTGCTGCCGCCACGGCGCGCGCTGCTCCCGCCACCGCTGCCCCCGCATCCATCGCTGCTCCGCCGCCGCGGCGCCCGCCGCGATGCTCGACGCGGGCCTCGACGCGTGCGCGTACAACGCCGCGTTCGACGACGCGGCCAACGCCTGCATCGACTCCGCGTGCGGCGGCCGCGAGGCCTCGCGGCGGCGGCGGTGCTGTGGGGGGCTGCTGCTGCTGCCCGTGCTGGCCGGCGTGGTGGTGACGGCGGCGCTGCTGCTCTACCGCCTCGTGCTCGCCGCAGGGGGCGCGGGGATCGACGACCGTGCGGGGCTCGTGCGCGGAGCGCAGCGTGCCCCTGAGGGCGCGCTGCAGCAGACGGACGCGCTCCAGGAGGCAGCAGCAGCGGCGGCGGTGGCGGCCGAGGGCGGACATTGAGCGCCAGTCGCTGCAAAGCGAGCGAGCGGCTCCTCGATAGGCCTGATCTCCACCGCCTACGCGACGCACATGGTAGGCGCCGCTGGCGACCGCGCTGTCGCCGTGCTCGCGCCTCGCGCGGCGGCGGTCGCAGCTCTGCTCGGTGGCACACATGGGAGGCAGTACGAGGGGCAGCAGCAGCCTCCGCTTGGCCCTGTAGAGCTTGGCGAGCTTGCGGACGACCTACGTGCCATCGGTGACGCGCTGGGAGCGCTGGGATCAGGCGATGCGAGCGAGGTGCGCCACGCTGGAGGCGGCGAGGACGGCGGCGGCACCGATGGCCCGGCCATGCTAGCGTGGGTCGACTTCGCTCTGCTGCCACTGCTCGGGGCGAGCGAGGCGGTGCGCACTGGCCGCGCCCGCGGCGCGCGCGCATGCGAAGCGCTCGCGGGCGCGCTCGAGGCGCTGTGTACACAGGCCGGCGGCGAGCTGCGAACGCAAGCACAGTTCGCGCAGCTGCTGAGGGCGCTCGTGACGCTCGCCTCGGCGCCGCGCGACTCGCGCCAGGGTGCGGTTGGTGACGCAGGCGGCGACACACCGTCTGTCGGCGGCGCCGTGAGCGAGGAGGCTGCACACTGCGCGGTCCGAGCCTTGATCGCTCTGATGGAGCGAGCCGAGCGCGAGGGTGCTGCGTGTGCGTACACGCTTCGCGGTGTGGCCAACTCGCCCGGCGTGGGGCATTTGCTCTCTGCGCTGCTTGGCGTTTGCGCCGCCGAGGCGGAAGCGGGCGCCGCGGGCAGCCGCGCTCTGCTGACTGATGCGGCACGCGCCCTCGGCCGCGCTCTGCGCGCCGTTGGCAACGCCGATGATCTCGCATTCTTCCTGCCGGGGGTAGCATCGGGCATCTGCAAGTTGCTGGTCAAGGTGAGAAGAGCCGGCGCTTGCACGCGCACCGCATGTGGCGCCCATCTACCGCGGCGCACGCGAGCGCACCCCAGCGCGTGCAACTACGTGCATGCACGCCAGCCCCACTCCTGCTGACACGCGCGAGTTACGCACACGGCCGCAATTTGCCGCACGTTGCCGCATATGGCGGGCGGGCGGGCACCTGGTCTCCTTCCATGGCCGTGCGGCCGCAGAGCGCGGGCGGCGCCGCAGCTACCGCTCGGCGGCAAGCTGGCGCAGGATTCGGTGGCACGCCTGTCGCAGGAGCTGCGGGTGGCGGGGCAGGGATAGCCGAGTGCATTGGTGCGCTCTCGGATTTGCTTGGCACGGTCATGAGCGATCAGGCCAACGCCGCCGCCCTGAAATCACGACGCCAGGCTGCGCCCAATGGCGCGGACGGCGAGGGCGTGCTCGACAGCCTCAGGCGCCTTGCCGTCAACGATGGCAGCGATGGCAGCAGCGGTGGCAGTGACGGTCAGCATATGAATGGGTTGGGGGGCGCGGGCAGCAGCAGCAGCAGGGATGCCTCGGGCGAACGCTGCGCACGCCCCCCTTCGCCTTCGGACCTGAGCTCGCACTCCTTTCGTGTCGATCGGAATGCCGCATGGCTGTGCTCCACAAGCGAACGCCTCGCATCCATGCTCGAGGCTGGACTGGTACCCGCATGCTTGCATCCACGCGCTGGTGTGCGCAAGGCACTCGTGGCGCTATGCGCGCGCCTGAGCGACAGCTGTGGCGCTTCGCTCGGTTGCGGCGAGGTCGCGCGTGTGCTCCTCCGGTGCATGATGCAGCTGGCTCTCGACAACAGCACTGAAATTGCCCAGGAAGCGCGCGGGTCTCTACTGCGCGCGGTGACATCGCGTCCAGCTTGGCGCGAGGCAGTGGAATCCTCATTTACCAGCTCACTCGCAGAGCTGAAGCGAGCAGTTGAAGGGAAAGCAAGCGCAGGTGTGGTGGTCGCACGAGCGAGGAGACTCGCCGCGGCGGTGCAGATGGCTGGCGCGCGCGGTCTGTGGCGCGTGGCGCTCGCCACGCGCGCAGATGTGCGTTCCCTTGCTCTCGACCTTATTGCCATGCTGCGACTGCGCGTGAGTGCGCACACCAAGGCGGAGCACCGTCCCGCAGGCGCAGTGGTGGCACTCAGAAAGGAGCATGAGCCCCCAACCTCCACGGAAGGCGATGCAGCCCAGGACGAAGTCGCAACGAGCGGTGTTCATAGCACATCCAATCCGGCCGGCGCCGATACAGCAGTGGGCAGGGCGTCTGAAGGCGCCAGTGGAATGCAGCCTCATGCGCCCGACGCCGTCGCGAGCGCTCTTCCTCGCATGCCACCCGCCCTGGCGCACGATATGTCGCAGGAGGCGTATAACGCCATTGCACACGCCATCCGAGGGATCGGGCACGTGCTTGCGCGCGCAGACGCAGCTGGGACGGGCGCAAAAGCAGTTGAAGGTGGCAGAGGGATTGGGTCGGTGATGCCTCATGCACGCTCGTTTCGCGCGCTCTGCTCGGAGCTCACGTCTTTGTTGCGCGCTGCAGCCACCAGCCTGGAGCGTCACATGCCGCGAGGTCTCGATCGCAACTCGAGCGTTGGACACGTTGCGTTGGCTCCGCAAAGCGCCCTGCGCGACGGCAGCGCGCTGGCTGCATCACTTGACAGGGAGAGAGCAGCCTCGGCGGCGGTGGTGCTCGCCGAGCTCATCTATGGCGCGTCAAAGTGTTGTGACGATGGGCGCTTTTGGGATCACATCGAAGATGAAGGAGCAGCGGCAATCAGTGAGGGGACGGTGCCCCGATCTCGCACTCATGGTCGCGGCAGCACGGCCGCTAGCCAGAAGGGAGAGGCCGTCAGTGGTGCACTCGAGTGCGTGCTTGTCGTCTCGGCCGACGCAATCGACGAGGTGCTCAACCCATCGCTATGGGAATCGGCCGGGGGTGCAATCGGCGAGGATAGCGTTTCACCGTTGCTCACGGGCGTCGATCGCACCTGCGTGACAGTGTCGCAGCAGGCATTACTTGAGGTGCTTGGAACGCTCGCGCGAGCATGCGGCGCTGGTTTCAGCTCATCGGCGCGCCTGCTCGCAGCGACGCTCTACCCGCTGCTGCAAGCATTTGGTGCAGACGGCCGCGCCGGCGGCAGCGTTGAAGCTTCGAGCTCGGCGCATGCGGCCCTGCTTGCGCTTTGTGAGGCTGGTGGGCACGCGTCGCTGCGCGGACTGATTGCTTCCAACACGGACTATATTGTTGACGCGCTGTGCCGTGGCATGCGCCATATCGAGCTGCACCCGCGCAGCCCTGAGCTCTTCAGGGCGGTCATGTGCAAGGCCGGTGCGGATACTGCCTCGGACATATTGCCAATCATCGCGGAGCCAATGCGGACTGTGGTCAAGGTGCGCGGGCGGTGTCGAGGCGCGCATGCGTATGTGTGGCGCAATTATCCTCTTCAGTGACGAGTGCGAGGCTCTGCGTGCAGCTAACACCCGCGTGGTGCCGTTCGTGTGGACCCCTCCCATCCACGTTGGCACAGTCGCTGGACGTGACCTCCCGCGCGGCTTCGGCCATGCACCTACGCGCCTTTTCTGAGATTGTCTTGCATGTATGCCGCGCGTTGCGTCTCGATGCAGCGCGACTGCGTGCGACGACCAAAGAGGCACTCGCACTCACGAGCGCGGCTGCCGAAGAGCATGCGTCCGAGAGCGGGGGTGCTGTCGACGGCGCTCATACGCCAACCATCGGGGAGGCGGATTCTGACGACGAGGACGACTTCGATGCAGAGGGTATCTCTAGCAGCAGTCCCCCCGCACAGCAGCGGCCGTGCACAGATACGAGGGCGTTGCGCGCTGCTGCTTCCGCTCCGAAGCGATGCGCGCGTTGCGTGATGGCGTTACGGCTCGCCTCGTCTGCTCTTGAGGCCGCCTTGCCGCTCTCGCAGGAACGCACTCTCACGACAGGCGATGCTGTCGTGCAGCTGAACGCTCTGCAGGCTTTGGGCACGTGTCTCGAGGCGCTCGCGCGTGTCGACGAGGCGATATCAGTGGAGCACAACATCGCGTCGCTGCTGGCAGAGCTCCAATTGAGTCCTGAGCCTCCGGAGGATCGCGTGGAGGCGCTCGGTGCGACGGACCATGCCGAGCTGCCACGCCTGCTGCCTTCAGTTGTGCTCGCGTGGCCAGGCGTCAGGGCGATGCTGCAGTCGCCGCAGGTGCCTGTCGCGAGTGCGGCGCTCGAGGCTATGGCGAGCGTACTCTCTACCGGCGGTAGCTTCATGTCGCGGCGATTTGGCGACGAGGGCGTCCCAGATCTCATCAGGCTGCTGCGCCACGGCCCCACACCGGCGCGGGTGGCACCTGGCGTGCGCGCTCGCTATTTGACAGATCGTGCAGCAATCGAGGCGACGATTCGAACGGGCGTTGGCCTCACCAAGGAGGACGAGGTCTCCAATGAGTCCATGCGGGCTGTGCGCTCGGCCGCTCTCAGGTGCATCGCACGCGCCGGCGCGGCCCGCTGCATCCCGCAGCAGAGCGCGGCGCTCCTCGCGCGAGAAGTCATGGCCCACCTTGCGTCGCTCCCCGAGGAGGCGCAGCCTGCGCTTGCCGCACTGTACGAGGCCGAGCCGGACGGCGTCTGGTACGAACTCTTCATCGCGGCGATGGACGGCACGGCGGGCAGCGAGACGGATGTGCAGAGCATCGGGAGTGATGGCTGCCCCCGGGAGCCCTCGGTGGACGGCCTGCCTCGAGTCGCGGAGCTGATCGCCAGGGCCGGTGGCCTGGCCAGAGAGACCGACGAGATCGCGCCGCGATGCGCGCCGCATGACGCGGCGCGCTCGCTGGTCAAGCTCGACGCTCGCGGCTGCTGCGCCGCGGCGCTCCATTCGCTGGCGAATCTGACGTCGAAGAATGTACTGTAAGTGATATGTGGTGCCCGCTCGTTGATCTACCGTCAAACGTCGAAATCGAAATGTTGACGACACGAGCGTGTTTTTTCCAGCGCGCCCAAACCCTCGTTTACTCATTTGCCGCGCTCAATGCCTTCAATGCGCCTTGGTGGCACCCGCCCTCGCACCGCCGCCGCCGCCGCCCACGGTCGTTTGTGTTTGTGCTCGCTCGGCTCGACCCCGGGTGAAGTGAGGGGTGGGATGCGGCTGTGGCGCCGCCACCCGCGCGGGCGCGGCCGCGGCCGCCCCCACGAGGGACGAGCCCATGTACTTCGTCACCTGCCGCAACGTCCTGAGCGAAGGACCAGGACCCGCCAATGAGTGCCTCGGGAAGGAGGTGCGCGCGTGGCGTGGGACCTGATTGAGCGCGCTGCTGAGGCGGCCTCAGGGCAGCCCCAGAGCGCGGCTCGCCGCGCTCTGTCTGTCTGACGCGGCTTGCGCCACTGGCGCGTTTCTCCGTCCGCTCTTGGCAGCTGAACGAGCGCGCGCCCGACAACCTGCGCGCGGGCGAGGCCTGGCTCGTCGGCGACGAGTACTACGTCAAGCTATATCCAGATGAGGACCTCCAGGCGACTCCCTCCGCGGGTGGTGATGACGAGCTGAAGGAGGAGAGCGATGGCGTCGACGCGCCGAAGGTCGAGCGGCCTCGCTGGCCGAGCGAGCGCGCCTACCTCTCCCTCGTGGCGCGCGCCAACCTTGCAAAGTCTCCGATCACCGTGGTGGTGCACGGCTGCTTCACGAACCCTCGCGAAGGACTCGAACAGGCCGCGGGGCTGCAGGCCAAGTATGGCGCTGAGTGTGTGCCCTTCCTTTGGCCGGCCAACGGCAGGGCGACCCCGTGGGACTATCGCAGTGACAAGGCCGACGCCGAAATCTCCGCTCCGGCGTTCGGCCGCTTCCTGGCCAAGGCCGCGTTGTACCACACCAAGCACTCCCTCGTCTTCCGCGGTCGGCGCCAGGAGTGCCGCGTCCCCGCCGTGACGCTCGTGGCCCACAGCATGGGCTGTTATCTGCTCAAGCTCGCCGTGCTGAGCGAGAATACCGCCTGGGGCCCGAGGGGCCTCAGGCGCGACGAGGCGCCCGTGTTCGACAACATCGCCATAGTCGGCGCAGACGTCAACTCATGGGACCATCTGATGTGGGTCGACGACCTGGCGCCGAGCGGGTCGGTCTTCATCACCTCAAATCCCAAGGACAAGGCCCTCCTGGCGAGCGACGTGTTTCCCGGCGAGAAGCAGTTGGCCCGCCTGGGCCAGACGGTGGAAGACGCCGAGCCCAAGAAGAAGGCCAGGGTGTACGTCGAGTTTGACATCGTGGAACCTGAGAACCCCAGGGAACACGGGTACCACACGGTGAACACGAGTGGCGGACCCATCGAGAGGTTCTTCAGCGCCGTCATGCGCGGCGAGCGCTTCTCGCCCGCGCGGTTCGGCGCCGAGCTGGACATCGACACTGGGTGCTATGTGATCTCATCACGGGCAATTGGGACTGAATAAAGATTGTAGCGTCACTGTGACATTGTGATTACCCCGCCCCTCATGCCATGCTGCCATCCTCCTCGCGCGCGCCGATGTCCTCGGCGGCTGTCCGCAGGCCCTCGCAGAGAAAGTCGAGAGGAAGTATTGAAAACGGCTCCTCTTTTCGCGCGGCGCGCCGGGGCGAGCGCGTGCCGGAGTTAGCGCGCGTTGCGGAGCTGCGATGGCGAACGTGCATACACGCGTGGTGGGCACACCGCAAACGCCCTGGCGGGCTCGCGCGCAGAACGCACCGAGCTGAACTGCGAGCTCCTCGATGCCGAAGAGGAAAATGGCCATCAGCGCCGAGGCTGGCACCAGCGCGATGTGATTCCAGTCCTCTGCGAATGGCTCGTACAACGCCAGAGGGACCAGCAGCAGCCACGCGCTCAGAAATCGCGCCGTGTGCCTGGTGTAGACGAGGGGCACTGGCGACGTAAAAATGCGCTCACACGTCTCCAGCGCGTCAGTCATGAGTATCACGGACTTGTCGCTCTCCACTCGTCGCTTCTCGTCCATGGGCAGGTCGTCCATCAGGCGCGAGAGATGTGCGAGCGCGCGCAGCGGACGATTGCGCGCGCGCATGAGCTCGTCCGCGCGTTCCTCGCCGACAGTCGCCACCAGGTCCGCGCGCAGAGCCACCTGCGCGTCAGGGCCAAGGAACTGCGCTTGCATGCAGCGCGCAAATGCCCACACCGCGTCGCACACCCCCGACACGCCTGCCCGACGCGCGGCCTCGTGCTCCGCATCCCCCTCGAGGTCGTTCTGCATGGCATACGTAGCCGTCCAGACCTCTGACTGCCGCATGATGTTGCGGCCGTGCGAAACGACGCGTCCCCACGCGACGCGCGCTTCAGACCACCGTGCGTAAGATGTGTTCGTCCTGAACACGAGCAGCAGCCCCAGTGCGGGCGAGCTGAGCGTGAACGGGAGCGCCGGAAGCGCGAGCAGGTGGTACTCGGACCCGTTACCTATCAGCGCTGGATGGACCGCGCCCGACCAGTCCTCGTAGCCCCCGGCGAGCGCGTTCCACACGACCACGGTTGTCGCCACGCCCGTCACGACGCCGACCTCGGTGACCAGCGAGCGCACAACACCACTGCTGAAGATGCCTTGCAGGTTGCGAAAAAGTCGGGTGGGCGAGCGGTGTTTCAACCAGTCCTCCGACCGGTACACTGTCCGACGGTATCGCCGCGAGTCCTCGCCATACGGGACGCTGCCCTGCTCGAGAAGGGCAGCGCGGATGGACCCGGGGCGCGGCGAAGCGTTCGCGACCTCGTCCGCGCGGGCTGCCGTCTTCGGGGGGTCAACCTCACGAACGCTCCCGCGGGACTTCACTGCCACGGTCGCGCGGCGTTGCTGCCGCCATCGTCGCTGCGGCGCGGCGCGGCCTCGCGCGCTCCCGCTCGCTCGCTCGCACGGCGCCCGCAGCGCTGCGGCCATCGAGGCGGCGGCTNGGTCTGGAGGCCCCTGCGGCGGCAGGGCCGCGTGGCGTCGCTGCTGGACGCGCTCGCCCGCGGCGAGCTCGCTGTGGGCGCGGACGCGCTCCTCGTGGAGAACGTGGTCAACGCGAGCCTCGCTGCGGCGCTGCGGAGGCGCGGCTGGACGGCGGTGCGCGGCGAGCGCCGCCTCGGCCGCCACTGGCGCGCGCCCCGAGGGGGAGGACGTCGCGGGCCTCGGGGGCGAGGTTCCGCTCTCAGCGCGCTGGGGAGGGGCGAAGGAGGATGGGAAGGGGAAGGGGAGGGGGAAGGCGCGGGCGCCACCCCTGTGCTGCTGCCCGCGCAGTCGTTTGCGGTTGCACCGATGCGCGAGTACACGACGCGGCACTTCAACGTGCTCGCGCGACAGCTGTCGTCGCGCGCTGTGCTGTACACCGAGATGCACAAGCCGCGCGCGGTCGCTGAGGCGCGAGAGCAGGGGCGGGCGCATGCTCTGCTGGGGCGCGCCGGCGCGGCCGGCGAGGGTGCCGAGGTCCTGCAGCTGGGCGGCGACTGTCCGCGCGCGCTTGCCCGCGCGGCGCGCGCTGCCGTCGAGTTTGGCTACGAGGGCGTGGACCTGAACGCTGGCTGCCCATCGGTCGTCGCCGGCGGCGGTGCCTTCGGAGCATCGCTGATGCGCGATGCCGAGCTCACCGCGAGCTGCCTCGAGGCGATTGCCGAGGCAGTGGACGCCGCTTCGCGGGAGAGGGGCGACTCGCTGCCACCCGTCGTGTCGCTCAAGTGTCGCGTAGCGGTCGCCGAGACCGAGGACGAGGCCGCGGTGCAGCGCGTGATGGGTGAGGGCGCGCTCAAGGAAGGGCTGCGCGAATTCCTGGAGCGCTCGGCCGTGCGGGCAGGCTGCCGCCACGTGGCCGTCCACGCGCGGCAGGCGGTGATGCGTGGTCTGTCGCCAGCGGCGAACCGCGAGGTGCCGCCGCTCATGCACGGCGTGGTGGCCGCGCTCGCGGCCGACCTCTCGGGCGCCGTGCGGCTGACGGCCAACGGTGGGATTGACAGCGCCGAACGCGCGCGAGAGCTGCTCTCTGCCGCGCCGCAGCTGGCGGGCGTCATGGCGGGGCGCTGGCTCATACGACGGCCGCTCGACCTGGCCGAGGTCGACTCTGTCTTCTACGGCGAGGCACGCAGAGGCGACAGTCTCGCCATCGCGGTGCGCGCCCTCTCAGCCTACAGCGAGCACGTCAACGACGAGCTCGCGGCAGGGGTGGCACCGCCGGCGGAGCTGGCGCTGCCCCTCGCACTCGTCGCGGCACAGCTCGAGGAGGATGGGGACGGCTCGTCGCCAGCCACGGCAGCGCGAACCCAGGCCCTTTGGTCTGCGCTCGAGGAGGCCGCCGCTCCACTGCTGCGCGAGGACTTCGGCGACGGCCGGCGGCGGCTCGTCAAGGAGCTACAGGGCGTGGGTGGCAAGAAGGTGGGCGCCAAACACCGCCGCACGCGCGCCGAGGCGACGCGCGCCGCCGCTCAGACAGCGCCGCGCGCCGAGCACGGCCGAGGCGACGCGGCGGTGGTTGCAGCTCGGCCGGCGCAGGCGGCATCGTCGGGCACAAGAAGGCGGTGGCAAGACCTCGAGTTGTAACATGCTGTGTTGTATAGTCAACTCCTGAGTGGCTGCCCCGGCAACAGCGCGAGCTGCGCATGCGTCAACATCAGCGCCGTGCCCACAGCTTTGAATACAGCACAATCACAATCGTACATCGGCCGTGCGCAGGCGCGCGCACACCCGTAGGTGACGCAGGCGCGCGCGCCCGCGCGCTACTTGCGCGCCTCTGCATCCGGCACGCCTGGCTGCTGGTCAGCTGGCAGCGGCTTGCCGTCGGGTCCGCAGCGCACGCCGAGCGCCTCCCACCCGATGGGCTCCTGCTCCTTGATCCACTTGCCGCCATCTGCGCGCGCCTCCTTCAAAAACGATCCGATGAGGCCCTCGAGATCCCTGCAGGCTCGGGCGGGCACCCGCACGCGCGCAGCCCCCACGCAGGAAGAGGCGGGAGCACGTGCACGCACGTACGCCAGCATGCCGGCGCGCGCCAGTCAGACCACCGCGCGCGAGCTCGGCAAGCGCAGCCGCAACGCGCGCGCGAGAGAGAGCGCACGCCAGCCCGCCCTCGCGCCCGCGCCTGCGCTCACCTCTGCCCGCCGCCATCGCCGCCGCTGCCGCCCGCCGCTGGACGCCAAGGTACACGTGCGGCGGGGGCGCGCCCGCCGCGCCGGCGCCCGTCCCGCCGGTCATCGCGGGCGCCCGCGCGGAGTGGCACTGTGGGCACACGCCGCCGTCGCATGCGCGCATGCCACATGCGCACAACGGATTTTCGCGCGCGCGCGCCCGCGCATTTCCCCAAGATACGCAGCACAGTGCGCATCGTTCCCCGCAAAACGCGCTCAATATTTCATTGTGCTATCATCCGCGAATTGCTCGGGGGTGGTGGGCTGCGCGTGCCAAGGCGAACATTACCGCCTCCTCGGCGGACGGCGCCCCCTAACGGCGTCCGCTGCGAGCCAGGCGGGCGCAGGTCGAAACGAGTGTGTGTGTGTGTGTGTGTGTGTGTGTGTGCGTGCCCGCGCGAGCGCCTCCACTTCGCTCCTCACTGCTACGCCTCGCCATCGCCCGCCGCCTTGATCCCCACGCCCCCCTCGACGCGCTTCATGCGGTCCTCGTTCATGGTGAGACGCTCCTCGAGCAGCGCCACCGTCTGTGTGAGAATGTCCAGCTGGCCGACTATGTGCTGCAGCGTAGCACCAAGCGCGGCCGTGGCGTCCACGGACGTGTCGGTAGCACCGCTGGACCCTGCAGACACGGCGGGCGCGGCCAAGGCGGGTGCGTGCGTGGGGGAAGGCGGCGCGGCCGGCACTGCGACGGCCTTCTTTGGAGCGGTCTGCCAGGGATCGCGCGTACACGAGCGCGCGCGCGCGATGTCAGGACACACACGATCGTACGCCGTGCGAATGCGCGCGCACGAGGCGCCTGCGTGCCTGCACGCCCGCACCTTCTTGGTACCCTTGACCGACGACGGGCGCGCGGCGGGCGCTGTGGCCGGCCGCGGCACAGGCACTTTCCTCGCGGGCGCGGGCGCGGGCACATTGAGCGGCATCGCGTCCATCACTGCTACACGCGCGTGCGGACGATGACGGGGATGGGTGCAGAATGAGGAGAAGAGGGACAGCACGTCAGCTCGACGCGCGCAATGTTCGCAGAGGCGCTCTTCCACGCGCGCTGGGTCCTTACCCCGCGTGGCCGTTCTCGTCGTTGACCCTGGGATGTCCCTGTCGAAATTGGTGCGCCACACCATCACCTGCTCGTCCGCGCCGCCACTCGCGAAGAAGTCGCCCGCGGGCGAGAAGGACGCACACGATGTGGCGCCCTCGTGGCCGTGCAGCGCGTAGTACAAGTGACCCTCGCGGAGGTCGTAAACCTTGATGGTGCCGTCGGCGCTGGTGGAGATGAGGAAGTTGCCGCTGGGGTGAAAGTCCAAGGAGTTGACGCAGCCACCGTGCGAGGCGTAGTGCTGCACCAGCGTGTTAGTGCGCACGTCCCAGACTTTGATGGTGCCGTCGACGCCAGCAGACGCCACGCACGTGCCGTCGGGGTGAAACTTGGCGCACATCACTGCGGCAGTGTGGTCATCGTACACGTGCACACAAGTGTGGCTCTGCGTATCCCACAGCCTGACCGTCTTGTCGTCCGACGCAGACACGATCAGTCGACCGTCCGGCGAGAAATCGGCTGAGCGCACCCAATTCGAGTGGCCGGTCAGCGTGTAGCGGAAGCGCTGGCCCGGGAGCGACCAGACCTTGATCGACTTGTCGTCCGAGGCCGAGCACAAAAAGCGCCCGTCCTTCGAGAACGCCACGGAGCGCACCGCGCCTGAGTGGGCCTTCAGCGTGGTGGACTTGCCCTCAACGGTAGGGAGCCAAAGGCGAACCGTGCGGTCGTGCGAGCCCGAGGCGATCAGGCCACCTGCGGGAGAGAACGCAACCGAGTGCACGGCGGCCTGGGTGCGCGCGCGCGGGGGGGGGGGGGGTTGGTCACCCGCCGCGGGCGGTGACGAGCAGGTAGCCGACCTTGCCGATGGGGGGGGGGGGGGGGGGGGGGGGGGGGGGGGGGGGGGGGGGGGGGGGGGGCACAGATGGAACGCGCTTGCGTCAGTCGCGGGGGCATGGGCAGATGGAGGCGCGCGACGCTCGCACTCGCGGATCGGCAGGAGCTCTTGCTGTGCGGGCTCGTTCGCCGATCCTCTCACGCGCGCCCTGCTTGCGCGCACAACTCGCCCGCTCGCCCGCTCGCCCGCCTGCATGCGCGAGCGCGCTCACCTTGTGACCCGTGAACCGGTACGCGCGAAGTTGCGGCTTGAAGTTCCACACCATGATGGAGCCATCCGCGCTCGAGCTGATGAGCTGCTTCATGTTGGGGTTGAACACAACCTGCATGGGAAGTGGGGAGGGGGTGGGTGGGGTGGGGAGGGGGGGAGGGGGCACGAGCGAGCGAGCGGGCGCGTCAGCTCGCGTGCGAGAGCTCCGCAGCGCTTGCGAGCGAGGCGACTTCGCACGCACGCCTGCACGCGCGCAGCGCCGCACCTGCGACACGCTGCCCTTGTGCCCACGGAAGGAGCGCTCGAGGGTGGGGTCCTCGCCCTGCGTGTCCGAACGCGCGCGCGTGAGCCGCCGCGCGCGCGCGCGCGAGTGTGTGTGTGTGTGTGTGTGTGTCCACGCGCACGCGAGCATGCGTACGGGCGCGCGCGTCAGCGGTGCCCGCGCCACCCCGCGCAACCCATGCGGAGGCAGCGGGCGCGTCCACAGCTACTCGCACACCCGCAACCAACAGCGGATGACATCGACAGCGGCGGGGGTAGAGGTGGCGGCAAAGGCTGCGCTGGCCTCGGCAGCCGCCGCGGGGGCGAGAAAACTGCGGCAACAGCAGGGGAAGCGATGCCATGCGACGCGGCTGGCGCTGCGCTGCGCCTGCGACGCACCCCGCCCAACATGTCTGCCGGCGCCACCATCGCGCGTGCCCCTGCGCCCGCCGCGGCGCGCCGCGCGCAGGCTGTGGCGGAGAGCGCCGAGCGACACGACCCATCTCCCCACTCATCAGTGCCCGTCCGCCCCCCACTCCCCCCCCCCCGCACCCACACTGTGTGTGTGCGTGAGCGTGCGCGCCGCGCGAATTCAAATCGCTCGCGACGGTTCCCCGCGAATTCGCCGCGCGCCCGCCGCGCACCCTCCCCATCGCATCGCATTCCCCCCGCCCGCTTTCCCCCGGCGCCGGAACTCCGCGAGAAAGCGCCGCTGCGGCGCGCCGTGCGTCGGTGCCGCGCGTGCGCGCGCGCCCTTGCGCGCGCTCGGGGAACTGCCCAGGCTGCCAAGACCAGGGCGAAAACCAAACGCGCGCGGCGCGCGGGCAAAGACAAAAAGCGCTCCGTGTCCGCCCCGAAACGTAATCAAATCCGTGGGTCGCGTCGCGCGGGCGCGGGCGCGCGAGCGGCGCAGTGCGCCCGATTTGGATGGAACCTGGCCACACCAACGGGAAAAAATTGCAGGAAAAAGCGGAGGCAAAGGAAGGGGAGGGGCACACACACAGGCCTTGTTGTTGCTGGCTGGGACACACACCGCCTTTCTCGCGATTGTCACAGCCACACGTTCTTACTTACTCTGCTCCCGACTGCAGGCGGGGCTCTCGCTCTCGCTCTCGCTCAGTCTCGCCCTCCTACCAAGCGCTGCGCGCTCGAGTCGGCGCCCACGATGGTCGCTCCCGTCGTCCACGCCGTCCCTAAGTCCTCGCGAGTGCCAACTGCTCGCCACGTGCACAGCCTCGGCCAACGCGCGCCCGACGGTGAGGCCAGATGGTATGACTATGCGCCGGTGGAATGATCGTGCAAGGTGCAAATGCACGACACACTGTAGCCCTCGCACTCGCCACTCGGGCAGTCACCGCGGTCACCCCCACGTGCGCGCGGCTGGGCACCCAGTGAGACCCTCGTGGTCGCTTGGCCTACGACCAAGGTCCCATCTGAAGCGCCTGTCGGGCTCCTTGATAGCGTACCGCGCCACCGACGCCACGCGACTAGTGATCAAGCCTCGCGCGTCGTACTCTACAGCGCGAGCGTCAGAGGTCGGCACGGTGTGCAGAGGGCACGCGCGTGGGCAGTCCGTCACGAGAACGCGGGCACTGCGCTCGTACCGTATAGCTCGGTGCCGTGAGCGCGCCACCACACGTCCGGCAGAGGCACGCTCGCCCCCTCCGAGATAGAGCCGTCGGCGCTCATGATAGGAACACGCCCGCCGGGCACACGATACTCGTACTGGTATACAACCGAGATCTTCGAGCCCGCAGAGCACCAGAGCTGCTTGACGAGGCGGTAGTCGAGCTCGGAGTGCCACTTGCGCTCCAGGTCGTCCATGATGGCGGCACGCCCCGCGAGGAATTCTCCCTCGGGCGTGCGCACGCGAGCGTCGGCCGCGTACAGTGCCGCCACGCGCGCGGGGTCGCGCGCGTTCCAGGCGTCCTCGTCGAGGCGCACCTTGCGCTCGGCGAGGTTCGAGTCGTCGTACGGCGGCAGCGGCTCGGCGACCATCGCACCGTCTCCCATCGCGGTCGGCGCATCGGCGCTGCCGGGAGCATCGGGGTAAATCACATCCAGTCGCGAGCTCCCGCCGCGGTGGTGACCATGTTGGTCTTGCAATTTCGCCCGCCCTTGCGCCATCGACACCGTCGCCGTCCTGTGCTGCTCAGATGCCAGCGACGCGAACGAGCGCCCTCGCCTGGGAGCACTGCGCGCCGCGCGCATGTGCGCGTGCGCGGCGTTCTTGTACTCTCGCCATTGGACGCCCGCGGACGTCCTGTCGTAGTCGGCGCGCGGCGAGCGGTGACTCGTGTGAGCAGCACGCGCCCCGCGAAAGTGCGCGTGCGTGGCGTTCTCGTCCTCGTGCCACAAGAAGCCCGCGGGCGTCCTGTCGCAGCCCGAGCGCGTGCGGTGGGCGGACGTGGCGGCGGTGAACGCGCAGACGTCCGAGGACGGGTCGTCCGGTTCTTTGCCCGGGTCGTCGCACTTGGTGGAACACGCCGCAGCTGTCGCCGCCGCGTCAAAGCAGGCGCCACCCGCGGAGTAGCAGCGTTTGCGCAGAGCCAAAGACGCCCGCAGGCAGCTCAACAGCGAGGGCGGCGCGGCGCACGCCGCCGCCGACATCATCGCCTCTCTCCACCCGTCTACCGCCGGGGGCCCGGGGCCGTCAGAGACAAACGCTGGCAGACGCTGCCGAGTCCGTGGCCGCCCTCCGTCCGTGGCGTGCGCCGCGCCGTCCGCTCGCCGTGTGCGCCGCGCGCGCCCGCGCAGCAATGCGCTGGGCGCAGAACGGAAAATTCCGGCCCGCGCTGGTCTCGTTGTGCGGGCACGCGGCCCGCCCCGCGCGCGACGCCCGGCCATCCGAC
>RQSC01000028.1:362280-405802 GCA_013416795.1 Prasinococcaceae sp. CCMP 1430
CCGGGCCGGCCCCGGCCGCGATGGCGGCGCCGGGCGGCGGCGAGCACTGCAGCGCGCTCATCGAGGCGCTGCTCGGGGAGTGCGCGTCGACGCCGCGGCAGTACGCCTCGGCCGCCACGGGACTCGCCAGCGTCGCGTGCTGGGTCGCTGCCGAGCTGCCGCAGATTTACGCGAACTACCGCGCGGGTGCGGCAGACGCCATGGCGCCCGCATTCCTCGCGGCGTGGCTGGTAGGCGACGTCCTCAACGTGGTGGGCACCACACTCACGGACGCGCTGCCGACCATGCGCTACGTCGCGGTACTGTACACGGCCACCACCGCCGTGCTCGCCGTGCAGTTCTTGTATTATCGCTACAGCGCGCGGCGAGCGCGCGCGGGGCGTGCGGGTGCCGCCGACGGCGTGCTCGCTGAGGTCGCGGCGGAGAGCACACCACTGCTCGGCGAGTCAGGGCGCAAACCCTCCATGCCGCTCCTCATGCCTGGTGTGGAGGGGCCGACCGCCATCCCGTCGGTACAGCGGTCGCTGCCGCACCCGTCCCCCGCGTACATGGGCTCCTTCCGCACACTTGCAGTGGCATCTCCCGGGCGCTCGTTGACGCTCTCACGTACTGTGCCGTCAACACGCGATGGCGAGATGAGGGCGGACGAGGCCGGAGGCAGCGATGGTGCGGACGATCCTGAGAGCGGCGGCGGAGAGGGGATGGATGATGGCCCGCGCATGCTCGGCAGCTCACGAGCCAGCGCGACGCTACGCGCGGCAGGCGCCGGCCTGGCGTGCGTGCAGCTGGCGGTGCTCGCAACGCGCGCGACGAAGGGCGACGGCGCACCCGGTGCGCCGCTGCTGCGGCGGGCGTTGCTCACCGCGGCGAGCGCGCAAACACGCGGAGGGAATAGCTCCTCCCTCGTCGGGGAGGGGCTTGGATGGTGCATGGCCGCCATCTATACAGGCGGGCGTGTCCCTCAGATCATACAGAACTTCAGGCGGCGCAGCGTCGAGTCTCTCAGCCTGGCAATGTTCCTTTTCGCCATAGCGGCCAATTCGACCTACGTGGCATCGATCCTGCTGGACTCGGTAGAGTGGGAGCGCGTGCGGCCCTCGCTGCCGTGGCTCGTGGACGCCGTCGCGTGTATGGTGCTCGATGTGGTCATCTGGGCACAGTACACGGCATACTCCTCCGCCGGCTCAAAGCCCGAGCAGTGAGCGCGCGCGCTGTGCTGGGCGACGTCGCAGCTCTAGAATGTTGTACCTTATGCACACTTGTTGCACTCTTCCACATCGAGCGCACTCTTATTATCCGGGGTAGTTCAGCACAGCCGCGCACACGGCGGAGGCGGCATCGGCCGCCGCACCGCCGCGCGCCTCGAGCTCCTCGAGCGCAGCGATCGACTCGGGCGCACCGAGCGCTGCTGCCACCGCCCGCGCGCCGAGCGTAGCCACACCAGCGCGCGATGCAAGCACGGCAAGTCGAGTGCAACGCTTGGCCGACAACGCGGGGCGCACGCGCAGCGCAAGTGCGAGAAATCCGGCTACGTGCTCAGCCGGGGGGGAGTGCGCGCCTGAGGCACCCTCACCCGCCTCGGGCGGCACGAGGAGGTCCGCAAGTGGCACGTACGTGTCGCCCTCGAGAGCAAGCTCTGTAGCAGCTTCGAAGGCGCTGTCGTCCAGCCGCCACTCGAACGGCGGCAATTCCTGCCCCTTGTACCCGTCGGCCTCTATTTCGGCCTCGGCCTCTCCATGCGCGGTCGCGCCTGTCGATTGCGACACATCGTCAACGCTCAGGTCCAATCCACGAGCGTCTTGACCGCCTCGGCCTCCGGCCCGCGCGTCATCGCCGACACGGTCCTCAGCACCGCTCTCGTGCGCGTGGCCGTTGATGCCACCGTCCGCACCGACGCTGTCAGGCGAGGGCAGAGGCCAGGCCTCATGTCCGTTGTCATGCTCGCGATTCTCGCACAGCTCTGTTTCCTCGCGCCGTCTCCTGTCCATCTCGTCGAGTTCCTCCCGCGTCGGCGCTGGTGGTGGCATGATGCCACAGCTTTCCTCTTCCTCCGCGTGTGGAGCCCCCAACTGGGCCTGCACTGCCTCTGTCCCAGCGGCGTCTTGCTCGGCGACACCAGTTCCTGCGGCCGCGCAAACGGCGCTCGTCGACGACGCCAGCACCGCTGGAGCTGCACTGGGTATTTCGGGCTTGGCACTGATGTCTGCAACGCGTGCCTTCTTCCTCTTCTTTTTCTGCGTTTTCTTGCGCGGTGCGAGCAGCTCGGGCTCCGCGAGCGCGTCCACCTGCGGCAGCGACGTCGCTTCCTCCCCCTCCCCGTCGGCATTACCTCGGGCTGCAGCCGCCGACGTGCCTCCCTGTCGGGACCGCAGCACTTGTGCTGTTGGCCGACTCCGTTCGATCTCATCCGAGCGCCGCTGCTGGTTCTCCCGCTGCTCCTGCGGTGGCGACTGCTCGCTTTTCTCCGAGTCGACCTGCACGCACGCGGCTTCGGCGCCAGAGCTGATGCCACCGCCGCCGCCGCTGACCCGAGTCCCGTGCGCAGCGCTGGTTGAGGCGACGCCGCTCTCGTCGCCCGCGGCAACCACGCCGCCACGCTCTGCTCGCGCCGGTGAAACGCCTGGGGCCTCGATCTCGGCGTCGCGCTGTGGCGGGGGCGCAGGGGTGAGCGGGCGCGGCGGCGATCGAGGTGCGACGTGTGAGGCCACAGCCGCGGCGGCGCCCGCATGCATGCGCGCCTCGGCACTGTCCGCGAGGTCGTGCGCGCCAGCGGCGCGCGCGGCGTGTACATATTCCGCCGACGTGCACGGTCCGGAGATCACCCACAGCGCACTGCCGTCGGCATCAGCGTCGGTGTCGCTCGTAACAGCCGCATCCGCACCTGCGCCATCGCTTCCGAGCACATACGCGAGGCCCATCTCTGGCGCACTAGCCGCCGCTGCCGCCTGCACGCCGAGCACCTGCAGGGCGCGCCCGCTCGCTGTGTCGAGCACAGCGACGCCGCTCTCGGCGGCCGTGAGAATGAGCGGCCCAAGCGCGTGCAAGGTGCCGAACGCCAGCGCGGGTGCAGCCTCGGGCGTCCCCAGCTTGAGCGTGCCGAGGACCCTCCCAGACGCGGACGCGCTCCACAGCCGCCGGCCGGGGCGCGCGGCGAGCAGGGCAGGCGCGTCGTCGCCAGCGCTTCCAGCCTCCACCCTCGCTCCGCCCAGCGCCGCCGCCGCCGCCTCGGCGTGGAATATCGCGCCGAGGGCCGCGTTGCGCACTTTTGTGCCCACGCGCGCCACCTCGACCTCCACCTGGCTTCGCCGCCCGCGCTGCTCCCCAGCGACTGTGCGCACACACACGCGCACAACGGCGGCGAACTCGCGCGTGGACACGAGGAGCGGAGGCGGACCACCGGCACCAGCGTCGGCGTCAGTACTGCGCTCGCGTCCCTGCTCGCGCTCCTGCTCGCCCGCGGTGGGCGTGGGTGCGAAGCCGAGCTGCACGGCGGCCTGCGGCGCGGGCAGGAGCGTAATGGACGCGATCGCGGTCCAGCCACCGCTGGCGCTGCCCCCGCCTCCGCTGCCCACGCTACCGCCGCCACCTGCGCGCGCGCTGAAGACGGCCAGCCGCCCGGCGTCGTCCGCTGCAGCGAGTGCGCTGCCATCGGCTGCGAACGCGAGCGCTGCGATTGCGCGGCCACGCAGTGCTCCCAAGCGCGCGCGCACTGCGCCGGCGTCGGCTGCGCCGACGGCGACCAGTCGCACGCCGCCGCTGCGGCCACCAACAGCAGCGAGCTCCCCTGTGAGCGCCAGCGCTGTCGGCACCTCGTCTGCATCAGCACCCTCCGGCGCAACCACACGCACGAGCTCCACGCGCCATGCGCCGCCGACGCGCCGCGCCTCGAGCACACGCAGCGACGACGAGCCGCGCGCGCCGGCGAGCACGACGCGCGCACCCCACGGGGTTGAGCTCCTCCACCTCGAAGATGTCCTCGTCGGCGGCGGCGTGGCCGCCGCCGCCGCGCTGTGCCCGGCCGGTGCGCGGCAAGTGGCTCGCCCCGCAGTGCGCTGCGAGCACACGCTGGCACAGACATTCCCACGCACGCCCATGCGCAAGTCCGCGCGCGGAGGCGGAGCCCACGCGCGCGCGCACGCACACGTGCGCCGTCCGCAAGATGATCAGATCTGTTACAGCAGTAGTTACAGGCGGGTAGGCGTGGGGGAGAGCCGTGCCTCGGCGGGGGAGCCGCGCGGCGGGGCGAGGGCGGGCCAGAGCTCGGTGCCCCCGCGCGACGTGCAGCGCGTGCACGCGCGGGGGGCCTCGGCGTGCAGGGTGGCGGCGTGCCCGCCTTTGTCCTGCACGCGGTCATGGATGCCGAGCTCGTGCCGTGCACGCACATGCACACACGCACACTCGCAAATGTTGGAGTGAGTGCATGTGCGCGTGCTCGTCAAGGCACGCCGTGCCCTCGCCAGCTTGCGCAGGTACAACGTCGCGAGCCCGGCCCTCGCCTTGCGAGGGGCGGGTGCACGCGCCGCGCAGCGGAGCTCGTCCTCCCGGCGCCAGCGATTAGTGTCAGCCGCCCCGACGGGAGGAGCACTTCTTGGGGCCGTCCGGTGCCACCTCGATGCCGTGCGAGCCATGCTTGAAGAAGCGCCGCATGTTCTCGTACGAGCCGCGGTCGTACGGGTTGCCACTGGCGTTGAAATGCGCGCGCATGTCCTCCGCGGTGAGAATGTTGCGCGCCACGCCGTTCATTTGGTAGCAGGTGAGAGCGAGGACTGAGATCAGGCCGAAGCCGTCCACGGCGAAGAATGTGAGGATGGAGCTATGGTACACTATCAGATGGCTCATCGCCTTGCCGGACCCCCATGGCATGTCGTGGTCGTAGCACACGGCGTAGATGGCCACGAGAAGCGCCACCACCATTGCGGTGGTCTCCAGCAGCAGGAAGGTCACGAAGGACCGGTGATTGCCCTTGGCGACCGGCGCGCCTGTCCACGGGCAATAGTGGTCGAACTCGAGCACGCAGCGGTTGGTCACGCTGTCGTGCTTGGCGCGTGGCGGCTTGACTACCTTGCAGGTCGGGCACAGCCGCTGCCAATCGGACGCGTTCAGGACGGCGATCTCCTCGGCCGACAAGCCACGCGCACCGGGGCCCTTGTTGCCACCGATGGGGACGTAGCCGGGGTCGGTGGTGGATGCGTGGTAGAGGAGCGCGAGGCCGGACGACACCGTGGCGAAGACGATGAGCATGCCGAAGGTCACCACTATGCTGCCGCTCGCCGTGCCCTCCATGGGCAGGCCGTCCGGCGCGAGCTGCATGCCGCTACTGAATCGGAAGTTCCGCAGCGCGAAAAAGAATAGCGTCGTCAGACCGATGATAAAGGCCCACAGGCCCGGCGCCATCCCCTCCATGCCCTTGCACTTGCGGCGCTTGCTCTGCCTGATCGACTTCTTCTGACGGTCGATGAAGAGAGCGATGTGGCCGTGCCCCCCGTCGCGCGCGAGGTCCGCGGCCGTCTTGCCTGCTTTCTCGGTATCGTCGAGCACGCGCTCCGATGAGGTTGCAAGCAAGAGAAGGCGCGAAGCCTCGAAGTTGCCTTTGACGGCCGCCCAGTGCAGCGCCATGCACCCCTCGTTGTCCTTCCGCTCGAGGTCCGCACCGAGGAACATTAGCAAGCGTGTCGTGTCACCAAAGTTCTTGTAGGCCGCCCAGTGTAGCGGCGTGCGTCCCGCGCTATCCAGCACTTCCCAGTCGGCCTCCCAGCGGTGCACAAGGTGCCAGATCAGGGCAGTCGCACCGTACTGCGCGGCCACATGCATGGCAGTGTACCCTTGGTTGTCCGCGAGCAAGAGCGAGGCCCCCGAGGAAAGTAGCAGGTCCAGCGCTTGCGTCGAGCCGCGGACCGCCGCCCAGTGGATCGCACCCTGCTCGCTCACGCTGTCACGCGCGTCAATCACCGCGCCCGCGTCCAGCAGCAGCTGCACGACAGCTGTGCGGTTGTTGAGCGCGGCCCACTGCAGCGCGTGGTAGCCGGTGGCGTCCTTCGCCTGCACGTCGACCTCGGCCTTGTTCGCGAGGAGCTCGCGCACCTTGTCCGCCTCCCCCATCGCACACGCGGTGAAGAGCTGCTCCTGCGGCGTTTTCTCCGCCTCTTTCGCCTCCTTGGCCGCGCTCCCGGCGCCCACGCCCGCGTCATCTTGCGCCTGCTGCTGCTGCTGCTGCTGCTGGTCCCGCTGGTGGTCCTGCTGCTGGCCTGTGGCGCCGCCGGCGCCCTCCACCCCGGCGCCTCGCCCTGCGGCCCCGCCCGGCGCATACATGTCGACGCATCGCCCCCATCGCGCGGCGGCGCCCACCCGCCCGAGCCCAGCGAAACACCCCTGCGCGCGCGGACGCCGCGCCGCTTGACCCGGGCTGCCCGCGGGCGCTGCTGGGGGTGAGAGCCCGGAAGCGACGGCGACGAAATTCCGGCTCGCGGAAAGTTTGCGCAATCTTTTGCGCGGTGAAAGGCGCCGATCGAGCGCCGCGTCTTTTTGATTGCGCGTATTTTGCCTGGTATTTTTTGCGATTTTCTTTTTGTACGAGCTCGCGCGACGCGGCTGCTGCTGCTGCTTGGTCGCCACGTCGTCGGCCGCCTCGGCGTACGTCTCGATTGCATTACGGAGAGCACGCGCCTCCGCCTTGAGGGAGAGCGCCCTTGCCGTCGGGATCGCGCATGCGCGCGCCTCCTGTGGGCCGCGTGGGGCGAGGCACGCCCGCACGCGCAGAGTCTTATTGCCCCGTGCCATGTTACACCAGGTTGGCCATCGCAACCGCCGCCGCCTGCAGCAGCGCCTCGCTCTTCACCGTGGGCGGCGCGGTCGCCTTCGCCGCTGCGAGCCGCTCGCCGATGGCGTCGGAGGCGCCGACGGCGTCGAGCTCACTCTTGAGCGCGCTGTCCTTGGCGAGCTGTGCGATGGCCATGCACACGGCGGCCTGCGTCGCTGCATCGCCCTGACGCAGCAGTATCACCAGCGTGGCTGGCAGGCCAGCCTCGCGTACGGTCTTCGCGTTGTCGGCGTTGGTGCACAGGTTGGCCACGACCTTGGTGGACACCAGTCGCACACCTTGAGGATTCCTCGTGTCAGTGATGAAGCCGACCGCGGCAGTGAGCACGCCCGCCGCTGCCAGCTCAACTTCGTGGCCTAGCGACAGATTCAGGAAGAGCGAGAGCGCTGCCTCGAGCACGTCGGCCTCCTTCCTGGAGTTGCACTTTGTGACAACGCTCACTGTCATGTCCACCACGCCCGCATCGAAGGCAGCCTCGGCAGCGCGTGCGTCTGCAGCCATGTTGGTGAGCGCCTGCGCGGCGCGCACGTAAAGCTGGCGCTGCTGTGCCGTCAGCGCCCCTCCGCCGCTGACGACGCCCGCCATTGCCGAAAGTACGACCACCAACGACTTGACGAGGCCTGCCTCAGCCATTACCTCGGCATTCGCAGGCTCGCTCGATGCGACATTGCCCATCGCGCGGCACACGCTAGCACGCGCTGCCATAGCTTCCTCACTGTCATTGCCGAGCACTCTCGCGAAGCGCTCGAGCACGCGAGGGCGCACGCAGGCGCGCTTGCCCTCGCGCGTGCACGCAAGGTTGGCAAGCGCTGCGGCGAGATTCCCGACCAGCTTGGTACCGGCGCGCGAGTGATCGGTGAAGGCGGCAATGAGTGAGTCCGAAACACGCGTGGACGTCAGCGCCTCGCGGCCAACATCTGCCGTGGCCAAATTCGCGGCGAGCACGGCGGCGTAGTTCATGATGTCGTCAGCCACCTCTTCGACGGCACCGGCGCCTGCAAGGCAAAGCGGCAGGAGCTCAGTCACGCCGCAATGCACCAGCGCACGCTTGCACTCCGCGTCCTGGGCGATGGCGCTGAGGCACGCCAGGACGGGCGCCACGCGTGCTGCGAAGCCGGTCGTCATGGTGCGCCGCAAAAGGGCCGCAAGCGCCGGGATGGTGCCCTTGGCGGCCACATAGAGCGCATTGGCTGGGGACGACATCACGACGTTGGCCAGCCCGCCAGCAGCGGCAGCAGCTGCAGGCTCCGCCGTCGTCTCAGACAGCATGTCGAGCAGAGGGTTGATCTTCGCGGCATCGACTTCGACCTTCTTTTTCCGCGCCCCTGCCCTGAAACTCGAGGCGGCCGAGTGCACGGCCATGTTGATCGCCGCTTCCTTCTGCGCTAGCCCGCTCGCGAAGCGCTCCGCTGCCGCGCTGCGCACCGCGCTTCGGCGCGCGACAATGCCATTGCTGCTGCTTTTGGAAGGGCAACGTCCCGTATTCGCCTGGATGCTCAGATCGATCCCCTGGTCCTCTGCTCGCTTGCGTAGGCTCTTGAGCACGGCAGCGTGTGCGTCCGTGTCGACGGCCTCGCGCGCTTCAGACGCCATTACAGACGCGACCGCGTCTACACTCTCGACGGCCTCCTTCGCCGCGACGATCTCAGGCTCTGCCGCCGCCGCCGCCTCCGCTGCCTCGGACTCGCGAGTCTCGGCCCGTTCGGACGCGTCGGCCGCGCCCGCTGCCTCGGTCGGCGCCTCATCGGGCGCTGCGCTCTCGTCTTCTTGGATGCACGTACCCACGGCGTCTGCGACCGCCTCCACCAAATCCTCGATCGACTCGTCCACGTGGACGGGCCGCGCCACACTGTCATTTCGGTGACGGCTCGCGGCCGCCTCTGCCGCGGCCTTGCGTACGGCGTCGGCCCACATCCGCGCGGCACGGGGCGTCGCCGTGCGAAAGGACCACGCGCGGTCACGCGCGCGCTTGGGGTCGCGTGCGGTCACCTCGAACACCTTGTCCTTGCTGCGCACGTCAGCGACGGTCGACAGGTCGATGGCACCCACCAGCGCCCTTCCATATGTCGGGTCGAAATAGCACAGGAGGTCGGCCTGGAGGCGCACGTAACGCTCCTGCCAGCCGCGGAAGATCACCGGCGACTTCTTCTGCATATACGAAGCCATAATCTCAGGGATGCTCGCCTCCCATTCTGGCCTGAGCGTTGGCGGGAATTCGGCGGGCAGCGACGCCGACTTGGTGCGCACGCGCGGCTCCATGGCGGCCACGTGCCGCGCGCCCGACGGACCCAGCGAGCGAGGAAGCTTCTGCGCGCGCGCCCCCGCGCGCGCGCGCGTGCCCTTTCGGCGCCGGGCGCGCGTGCATGGTACGCTCATATGTGGAACAATGCCCGTTCGAAATGCATTGAAATCACACCTTGTAGAATATCGATCCACGTCTCGTTCCCCCGCGCCGCGGTCCGTTCCCCCTCGCGCGCGCGCGCGCGCGGCCGTTTCGGTGCCGGCGTGCGCATTCGCGCGCACGCCCGTGCGCGCTCGCGCCCGCACATGCAAACACACCGAGTCAAACACGCACGCACCCTCCACGCATATGGAGAGACGGAGAGACGCGCGCCCCGGCCGAGAGCGCTGCGCGCGCGCGCGGCGCTGCGCAGCAGCACCGACAGCCGCGCTCTGGCGCGCGCGCGTGAGTGTGCGGCGACAGTGCGCATGATGCGGCAGCTCGGGCGCGCCCGCGTGCGCACACAGCGCGCGCGGCGCGCGAGCGCGCGCGCCACCGCACGCGGCGGGCAGGCGTGGCAGGGAAAGGAGGGGGAGGGGACTGGGGGGCGAGGCGGGCGCGGCGCGCGTGCGCAGGGCGGGGTGGGGTGGGTTGAGACGTGACCAAGGCCACAGAGTTCGCTGTACGCCGTCCGGTCACGCGCCCCTGCAACGGCGCTGGCGCTGACGGCAGTAACGACGCAGCCGCTGCCCGCCGCTGCCCGCCGTCGCTGCGCCGTCCGCCGTGGCCTTGACGCGCACTGCTGAAGTCATGGCCGTTATGCCTGGCCAGCGCGCCAGCAACACGCTGAAGAAACTGCAGAATGTGCGAATGCGCGCGCGCGCGCTGAGTCCATGCGCGTCCACGCGCACGAGCGCATGCACGAGCGAACAAACGCCTGGGCGAGGTCACTCCGCAGCTGCCACGCTCACGCACGCCGCGTGCGTGTGCGAGATGATCGGCCTGCTCACGACCTCTCGCGCCTTGCATATGCGTGTGTGCCTCTGAGCCCAGGTCGGCGTTCTGACCTGCTGGCCGCCCCTCGCTACCCCACCCCCACCCCCTACCCCCACCACATCCCCACCCACAAACCACGCGCGCGCACTCGCGCGCCCGCCCGCACACGCCGCATGCACGCAGGTCTCCGGCACGGTTGGCTCGCATTCATATGCCGAGCAAGAGGTGGCAATGTACGCTTCACTCGTCAACGAGTGGCTCGCGGACGACGAGGACATGCGGGACAAGCTCCCGATCGACCTCTCTGGCTCGCATCTCTTCGATTTTTGCAAAGGCGGCATTGGGCTGTGCAAGATGATCAACGTCGCCGTGCCGGGCACCATCGACGAGCGCGCAATCAAATTGAAGGCCACGTCGCCGTGGGACGTCAACTACAACTGCGAGCTCTGCCTGAACTCTGCGCGGTCCGTCGGCATCGTGGTGGTCAACATCGGCGCCGATGACCTCAACGCGGGCACGCCACATCTCGTGCTGGGCCTCGTGTGGCAGATCGTGAAGATGCATCTGCTGGCAGGCATCGATATCAAGGAGATTCCCGAACTGGTGTGCCTGCTAGACGACGGCGAGACGCTCCAGGACCTGATGCGCCTTCCCAAGGACAAGATCCTGCTCCGCTGGCTCAACTACCACCTGGAGCGTGCCGGCAGCCCCGACCGCGCAACAAACTTCGGGCCCGACCTGCAGAACTCGACTATGCTCACGCGCGTGCTCAACCAGCTGGCCCCCGAGTGCTGCGATCTGTCGGCGCTCGCCGTGCCCGACCATACCGAGCGCGCGAAGAGCCTGCTGAGCGGCGCATCCGCCATGGGCACCAAACACAACGCCACGCCGCCGGCCATTGTCAACGGCAACCCAAAGGTGTGCCTAGCGTTCGTCGCGTCGCTCTTCAACACGCGCCACGGGCTGGAGATACCCAAGGACGTGGACATGGCCGAGCTGATGGACGACGACGAGGGCGACACACGTGAGGCGCGCACGTACAAGATGTGGGTAAACTCGCTGGGCTGTGCCCAATACTGCAACGACCTGGGCGAGGACACGCGTGACGGCTACCTGCTGTGCGACCTCATGTCCAAGCTCAAGCCCGGCTGCGTTGACATGGGCAAGGTGACGAAGCCGCCCATCAGATTCCCCTTCAAGAAGGTGGAAAACTGCAACAGAGCTGTGGAAGCCGCGAAGGGGCTTGGGTTTTCGCTGCCCGGTACTGGCGGCGCCGACTTCGTGGAGGGCAACACCAAGCTGCTCCTCGGGCTAAGCTGGCAGATGATGCGCTACTCATGCGTCAACCTGCTCAAGGAGCTATCCTCGAACGGCAAGGACGTCTCGGACGACGACATCATAGCATGGGCCAACGAGAGGGTGCGCATTGGGGGCAAGTCGTCTACGGCATCCTCAGGCGGGATGGGCATCAAGTCCTTCAAGGACGCCTCCTTGGCCACATCGCTCTACGCGCTCGAGCTGTTGCACTCAATTGAGGAGCGCGTGGTCAACTGGGACATTGTCAGCGCCGGCGCGGACTACGACGCAAAGAAGCGCAACGCACTCTATGCCATCAGCGTAGCGCGAGCGCTGGGCTGCCGCGTCTTTCTGCTGTGGGAGGACATCGTGGAGGTGCGACCAAAGATGCTCATGACGCTCTTCGCGTCCATCATGGCCACCGCGCTGAAAAGGGGCAAGGGGGCGGAGTAAAAAGATATGGTAAAAAAAATTGCACGCGCGCGGACGCTGCGGCGGCGTTACTCGATGATGGCCACGCCGCCCACCGCCTCGAGCTTCTTGACAATTTCCTCGGCCTCCTCCTTCTTGAGGCCGGTGGCGAGCGTCGCAGGCGCCTTCTCGACGAGCTCCTTGGCATCTTTGAGACCCAGGTCGGGCTTGATTGCGCGCACCTCCTTGATGAGTTTGATCTTCGTCGCCGCATCGAACTTCTCCAGCTTCACGTCGAAGGCAGTCTTCTCCTCTACCTGGGCCGCAGCCGCATCGCCCGCCCCAGCATCGCCACCCGGGGCGCCGCCCATCATGGGCATGCCCATGGGCATGCCGACGGGCATTGCGGGCGCGTCCGGCAAGCCCAGCTTCTTTTTGATCACCTGCACCGCCGAGAAACAGCGAGCGAGCGAGCGAGCGAGCGAGCGCAAGGGACGGGGCGAGGGTGGTCGGATGTGCATGCGCGTGTTGGCGTGGCACGCGGCCGTCGCGTCAGCAAAAGGCATTCCCTCTGCGACAGAGTCGGCGCGAGGAGCTCTTAGGTCAAAGTGCGCGCCGCGTGGCAGGCACTTCCAGCGGTGAGCGGCACGCGGCGTCGCGAACAGCGGCTTTACATTGCACCGCGCACCTTTGTGAGGTCGGCCACCTCGATAAGGTTGAGCTCGGCAATCTGGTCGGCGAGCGCGACCACGCGCTCGGACGGCTCACGCTCGTCGGCCTCGGAAAAGCCGGCGTCGTCCTGGCCCTCAGCGTCGGCCGCGAACCCGCGCTGCAGCGACGTCGAGAGGAAGCGCCGGGCGGCAGCGGTCGCAGCAGCGGCGGGGCAGTGGGGGCGCGCGCCGTGCAGCGCCGTACGTCCAATGGCGGCGGCGGCGGCGCCCGGCGTCGCGCGGCAGAGCGCCGCGCGGCGGGCGAGCGAGGCCATCCTCACAAGCGAGCCTAGCCGCGGCGGGGCAGCGTGGGGCCGCCGGACGCACGCGGCACCGTCGGCAGGCCGCGCGCGAGGGCGCGCGCTCTGGCGCCTGCCCTAACCGCGTGATGAGCGCAGCAGGGCCTGCAATTTTCCACATATCTAATCTCTCCCATATCCAGAAATAAAAGTCGCAATTGAATCATGCAAGTACAAACGACGGAATTAAATCTTATTGGATTGCATTGGCTTGGCAGCGCGCGGCGAGCGCGCCCTAGCGGCCAGGGGGGGAGAGGAGGCGGGGGCGGGGGAAGGGAGGGAGAGAGGCGGGTGGGGTTGGTCGCCGCGCCAGAGCGCGCGCGCGCGGCGCGCTGCGGCGTCCGCCTGCCCCGCTTTCACTCCCTTCCGCGCGCGCGATGGCGCTGGCGATGCGCCGCGCGGCCGCGCTTCCGCGTCGGCGTCCGCCGATGGCAGCGGCGCTGGCGGCGCGGGGCCGACGGCGGCGAGCGACTTCGCGCGCGTGGAGCGTACGGAGCGGCGCAGGGAGCGGGCTGGGACCGCGGGGCCGCGTCGGCGCGTTGGTGGCCGGCGCGGGGACTCTGTTGACCCGTTTGCAGCGCGGGGGCGCGGGGGCAGGACGCCGGCGCCGGAGAAGCAGCAGGACGACGCCCGCGACGAGCTTGGCTTCCGGCGCGATGGCCCGGACGCGTGGGTGAGCCGCATGGTTAATACC
This sequence comes from Prasinococcaceae sp. CCMP 1430, assembly GCA_013416795.1. Taxonomy (NCBI): domain Eukaryota; kingdom Viridiplantae; phylum Prasinodermophyta; class Palmophyllophyceae; order Prasinococcales; family Prasinococcaceae; species Prasinococcaceae sp. CCMP 1430. Next base: position 375,725 of record RQSC01000028.1, read on the forward strand.
GACACGCACGCGCCCCTTGAGCCCGCGCGGCCCGCGCCGCCGCCGGCCGAGTGGACCGCACCTGGAGTTGACGCTGCCAACGCGGTGTACCTGCTGCCGCGCGACCTCTCCGCTGCGCTGCCCGAGGGGCTGCCCCGGCCGCTGCTGCGCGAGATCGAGGCCTGCGGGGACAGCGACGCTGCGCGAGGCGTGCTTGTGCGTGCGCCGCTGCTCGAGCTGATGGGGACCCTCGATGCCGCGCAGCGGCTGCCGGCAGGCGGACTCGCTGCGGCCGAACGCGCGCCAGCAGGGCTGACGCCAGGCGAGGCGGCTGCGTTCGAGGCGGCGGCGGCGCGCGCGACGAGCGGCCGCCACGTGCAGTTGGATGGCGCGCGCGCTAGTGGAAAGAGCGTCGCCCTCGCGCTGCTGGTGCACTGGGCGCGCGCAAACGGCTGGCTTGCTATGTACGTTCCGGATGCATCCGTAATCACACGCGGCCGCGTGGGCCCAAAGCCGCTCGGCTACGTCGCCCGCGCGCCGGGCGACGACTCGACGCTGGGCTGGGATAGCCCTGACGTGGCGGCAGAGATGCTTCGGCACATGGTGGATGCGCACGCCGATGAGCTTGCTGAGCTTCCCGTCACGGATGTGACCGCTGGCGTCGCGGGCGCGCCCGAGGCGAAGACTCTGCTCGAGCTCTGCGAGAAGGTGAGCCGTCAGCGCACGCGTGCGCGCGCTCGCGCGCGCTTCGCTTGCGGTAGCTCTTATGCGAGTCGACCCGCACCTTGGTCCGCGCGAGCGCTCATGGCGGGCAGCTGCTGACGCCCCGCTCGCTTGTGCGGCACGCAGGGCATCGAGGCCGAGGTGGCGCACGCGACAGGCTCTGTGGTCGCGCTGCGCGCAGAGCTCGGGCGCGTCACCAAATACCCCGTGCTGGTGGCGGTCGACTCGGCGAATGCGCTGTACGCTGACAGCGCATTCGTGGAGCCCAGCCGCAAGCTGGACAAGCTGCGGCCTATCCATGCGTCGGAGCTGCGTCTCGCTCGTGCATTCGGCGCTGGCTCGTACGAGCCCGCATGGGACACGCCTTTCGCTGCCGGCGGCGACGCGGCCGCGCCGGGCATGCTAGGCGACTTTTCGTGGGCGGAGGTCGCGCGTGGTAGCGTGGTGAGCGCGCTGACGCACTCCTCGCACGGTGTGAGCCCCAAGGCCATCAAGCCGCCCGCGCGCCTGGGCGCGCGCGTGCAGATGCCGCGGTACACGCTACCAGAGTGCAAGGCGCTGCTCTCGTATTGGGGCGCAGCGGGCATCTCGCGTCGCGTTGACGCCGACGAGGCGCTCAAGCTGCGCGCGCTCACGAACGGCAACGGCGCGGAGCTGCGCACAGTCGCTCGTTCGCTGTGAGCGCGCTCGTTCGCCGGAATTTTGCGCCATTGTAACCCACTCAATTTTTCTCTGCTCTCGAGCAGGCGACCGAGCGCATCCCCCCCCCCCCCTCTTACCCACGCGCGAGTGCCACGGGCTTCGCACCGCGCCACATCGACTGATATGACCAACCCTTCTCATTAATTGGCGTGCACGCGCCCGTCTTGTGCCCACTCCAGCTCCTCAGCCCTGCAGCTCGACGCGCAGCGCAGGCGCCACCTTGGCAACACGAGCCATGGTCCTCTCCCACAGGCTGCTGCCATCCTCCGAGCTCACAGGCGTGAGAACGCCCTCCGAGTGCATGACTAGGAGCATGTTCTTGAGCACGTGCGGCACCATGTCGCCCTGGAAGTCGTCGCCAACATGCAGCTTGCGCGTCGTGAAGGCCTCCATAGCGTCGATGACGTCGAACCACAGCTTCGCGAAACTCTCCTCGCCCATTGTCGCCAGCGGCTGGACGCGTGCAAGGAACACGCGGCTCATCAGCGTCAACGATCCCTTGAGGGTGACGTCCAGGTCAGCATACGCCTTGACCGAGGCGCGCGTGGCGGCAAGCTCGAGAAGCTCGGACTGCAATGGCAGCACGAGGCTCTCAATACACAGCACCCACAGATCGCCTTGCATGTCGTTGACCACGTCCGAGAGCAGCAGCCGCTGCAGCAGCAGCATCGCATGCTGGCGCGGCGCAACGGCCTCCGTGAGCACAACGGCCGCCAGCGCGCGCAGCAGCAGCATCCACATCTCAGCCGCCTGTGCGGCCGCAGTGGCTGCCTCCGCGGGCGTCAGCCCGCCTCCACCGCCGTTGGCGGAGCCCGCCGCCTGGCGGGCAGCCGCAGATGCGCTCGCCGCCCAGCGACCGACACTCGTGCCCATCGCACCGATGAGGTCCAACGTAGCGACCGCGCGCTCGTCGCCGCCCGCGCGGCTGCTCGCGAAAGCCTGCGCGGCGTCGAGAGCGGGCACGAAGTTCACAGGCGTGATGAGCGTGCCGTTCTCCGCTATGTGGCGCAGCGCGGCGAAACCTGCAGCGGAGGCCTCCGGATGGCCTGCACTCAGTGCCAGCAAGGAGCACACGGCCTTCCAGCTCGCCGCAGAGCGGATGTACGCCGCATTAGCAGTCACCAGGCCTTGGACCTGCACGCACGCAACATCGTCGCCACAGCCACGCAGCGGGGGGTCAGCGCAATGGCCTCTCTCACCCGCGCACCGCAGAGAGCGGAGCGAGCCCTCAGAGTCATGGAAGTTTGGTTGTCTGCATGCATATCGAGCGGATGTAACGCCGCCCGCTCAGTGAAATCCGCTAATATGCGTCGTCCTTGGGCGCCGCACAGCGGCAAGCGCTCGCTCGCCATTTCCACACCTACAAGACTCCGAGCACACACACACGCTCTCCCACGCACCTCGACAGTGATTTTGCCGGCCAGCGTCCACGCGATGTCCGCATCGAGCTTGATGACGTACTGAAGGCTGCGCAGCAGCTCATCCGCAAGGTCCTCCTTGTACGGCAGCAGGCGCGAACACAGGTGCAGCAGCCCGAGCACCGCACGCTCCACGAGCCGCGTATGCCGCCGCGCGTCAACTATGATGCCCGCAACATGCTCGTGCACGAGCGGCCAAAGCAGGCCGATGCGATCGCGATTTCGCAGCGTGATCGCCAGCAGCAGCGACAGGCAGACCTCCGCGATGTCCTCATCGGCAGGCGCACCACTGCCACCCTGGGAGCCGCCACCGCCGCCCTCGCCAGGCGCCTGCCCGCTGGCCCACACGAGGCTGCGCGCGAGGTATAGCAGGCTACTGTTCTGCATAAACTTGGTGTCGGCGAAGAGCTCGTCAATGCGCAATGCCTCAACGCAACGCGCGGTGCGCTCCTGCGCCTCCTCGTCCACCGGGCCGCCGCGCGCATCGGAGTCTGCGCCACTGCTCTCGCCCTCCGCCGTCAGGAACATCGCAAACCGCCCGAAAATGCCCTTACCACTGTCGTCCTCCTCCTCGGGCAGCGCGCGGTCCGACGAGCCTCCTGCGGGGGTGGTCGAGGCATCAGGGAAGTCTTGAGCCTGTGTCACCTCCGGCGGGAGGAGGCCGAGCTTGTGCAGCCGCAAGATGCAGTCGAGGATATTCTTCCAGCCACCCTGTACGCAGTCTCCAAAGCGGCTGGCTATAGAGAACACTGTCACCGTCGCCATGCGCGCCTTGGTGTTGCGCCCGAAGACCACTGCGGGCTTGTCTGGCATCGCCAGCGGGTTAAGTACTGCTGTGAAGCGGCACAGGCTCACCACGAGGTTGTCCACGACGTCGTGCAGGCCGTAGTGCGCAGCCACCTCGGCGATCGCCAGGAAGCCGTCCAGCATTGATCGAAGCACATCCTCGTCCTGCGTCATATCGTACACGGCGGTGATGGCAGCGGCCGCGGGCCCCCACACAATGCCAAAAATATCCCTGTCGTACGCTCCCTCAAGCGCACAGCTGACCAGTGGCGAGGGCCGCGCGTCATGGGCACCGCCGGCGCTGCCAGTACCGCTGGCAGAGGTGGTCTCCGACTGCATCTTGATCTCGCACGACTGAATCTGCTCGTACACATGTACCAGCAGCTCGCGTGGGATATCATCGCCGTCGTTGATCTGCCTGTTGTTGCGCACAAACTGGTCGAGCGTCATCTTTTTCTTGACCTGCGATGACCACAAGTCCGTATTGAGCATGATGATGCTGTACGAGAGCACATACGCTGCATCTTCATTCTTGAGGCACCTCCACTCGTTGTCATCGCCGCGCGTGGCCTCGAAGTACTTTCGCGCGAAGATCTCAAGGATGCGCGCAATCTTCTGCGCCTCTCCCGGCAGGCGGAAGCTCTCGAGGAACGAGCGGAGCGCAGCGTCAACGCTCTGCCCAGCGAAGTCAAACGAATCAACAAACGCCGACAGCACAGCCACCTTGAAGTCATCCGGGTCGCCCAAGTATTCGCCCAAGTGCGCCTTGGACAGCCCCGGCGTGTACCGGAAGAAGTTGGCTACGCTTTGTGGGTCGAGGTCCTTCGGCAGGAGGTTGATCTGCTGCAGGAACTCGAAGCCCTTCTTCGGATCGCGGTTGAAGTGGTCGGTGCCGACGACCATGCGGCGCTTGTAGTATTTCATCGCGCGCAGGTGTGACACCCACGCCACGGGGTCCGACGGGTCGCACTTGCTGTTCCAGATGTTGATGTACTCGGTAGCGTCCGACGGCTGCGGCAGGGCCGCCACCTTCGCGAGCACTGCGTCCGGGGTGGGCGAGCTGCACCTGTCGGCGATGCTGTGCGTGACTACAAGCAGCCCCTCAAGGCTGAGCAGGTGTACGCTGCGCAGCGGCGGGCTAACCGGGAAGGCATTCTTGGACAGGAGCGTGCAGATCGCCTCGAAAACATTGGCGGACTGCAGGTCACAGTCGTAGTTGGCGAACATGTCCGGCATGAAGTTCGGCTGGCGGCACAGGTCGACAAGCGCCTCGACAGCGACCTCCTGCTGGTTGTACGAGCTCGCCTTGCCGTCGGCCACCCTCAACAGCACATCAGTCACAAAGGTTTCCATGTTGGTCTTGATGTGCTCAGGGATGAGCACGTACAGGTTGAAGACAATGGAGCAAACCTGCGACAGGACGAGCGCGTTGGGGCTCAAGCCCAGGCGGTAGAGCGCGGGGAAGAGCGCCGTCTGCACGAGAAGCACGAGGCCGGGGGCGTTGCGCACGCTCTCACCGCAACTCTCTAGCGCCGCGTTGATGAGAGACAGACCCAGCAGGGGCAATTCATCACTTTCCTCGTTGTCTGCGTGCGCTGCGAGGTTGCACATGAAGGAGAAAATCTCCTCGGCGGCGGGGGCGAGCTCGGCCCCCTCCTCCTGCTGCTGCTGCGGTGCCGCGGCGCCCCCTTCTGTCTGTGTCTGCGGCTGCTGCGAATCCTCCTGCGCGTCGCCTCCGCCGGCCGTCTCGCCGTTACCCTCCGCCGGCGCGCGCGCCGCTGCAACAGCGGATGCCACAGCGCCCTCCTCGCTACCACTGCCACCGTCTGTCTCGAGCCGCGCATACACGCACCGCACGATCTCGAGTAGCGTCGAGCAGCTCAGGCGACGCAGCAGCCCGCCATCTTGCTGGTGCCCGATCCTGAAGCACGCCTGCACAATGGAGCTCATGTCTGCGTCAGAGATGCACTGTCCTGCGCCACATTGAACGCAGGCGCTCAGAGTTTGCAGGATGCGGACGAGCACTGCCTCGTCGGCGACGGCGTCAGTCGCCTCGAAGCGACAGTGAGTGACGGCGTCGACTATGGCGTGCATGGCATCAGCCGCGAACGCGCCGGTAGAGTCTACCAGGCCGAGGCTGGTGAACTTGTGCACGGCAGCGAGCGCCGCTCCGGTGATCGGTCCGGACGTCTCCGCCGAGCGCACGACCTCCAGAAACGGTGCAAGGTACAGCACGGGAGACACCGCGCAGAAGTCGCGCCAGCTGAAGAGCTGGCGGCGCAGCGCAACGAGGTCCCCGAAGAGCGCCCCTTCACCGACCTCCTGTTCGCCCAGCGCCATGTCGAGCTGTCCCGCCCGCGCCCAGCGGGCGTTCTGCCGCATCAGTGCCATGACTCTGGCGGCCTCGCTGTTGATCAGAGGCGCGGGCCTGCGGGCCGCGCGCGCAGCGTCGAGGTTCGCCGAAACCATCGCGCCCCTCAACACTGAGCGTGCTGCCCAGCTGCCTCACCACCAAGTCCTCGCCCCCAAGAACCCACCCTGCACCCGCACGGGCGCGTGGCGCAGCGCACACACGTGCCTGCGCGCCGCCCCTAAATAAAGACGGGGACGCGGACCAACCGGCGCGCCGGCGCGCAGCGCGCGCGCGCGCCGGCACGCCCCGCCCCTTCCCTTTTGTGTGCCGCCGGCGCCGCCACGCACCTCGCCGGCCGGCCGGCCCGGCCGGCTGCCACTACGGCTCTGCGCGCCGTCACGCCCCCATCAAAACGCACTCATTTTTCACCCCCCTTCGCGCGCGGGCTGTTGCGCGGCCGGATCGGCGCCCTGCCTCGCGAGAAAGTTTCCGCTTCGGTATTTCGGCCCGTCCATCTCCCGCAAAACCCAAACCACACCTCCTTTTCAAGTGCATGTGCAGACCCCGCCCACGCCCATTTTCACCTTGCGGTGAAGTTTACGGACGCGACGTCACAATTCGAAGGCAAACAACTCGCGCCCGTCCGCGTCCCACTCCAGACGTCGACCGTCCGCATGTTAAGGGTATCGTAATTATAGGGTTTGTAGTATACGTCTGCGCGAAGGCGGGCGCGCGTGGCGGGAGGCGCATTGCGGCGCGTGCGTTTTGGCCTCGGCGGCGAGAGGCGCGGAGGCGTGTCGAAAATCGCGCAGAGGCGGGCGTGCGCGGCGGGGCGGGGAGCGTGTGTGTGTGCCGGGGGTGTGTGGGTGTGTGGGGGGGTGGCGGGCGCGCCACAGCGGGCGCACGGCGCGCGGTGCGTCGGTGCACGCCCCTGGCGATGGCCGCGCCGCCGCCGAGTTTGACGGCCGTCGGCGCGGCGGCAGGGGCGCTGCCGCCGCTGCGCTTGCTGCGGCCGCCAGTGGTGGGCGTGGCGCTCGCGATGGAGGCGAGCAGCGACGCCGAGGGCGATGCTCCGATTCTCAAGGAGGCGGCGGCGGACGAGGAAGTCGTCGCCGCCGCGAGGAGCATGCTCGAGGGCGCGAACATGAAACACGCTGCGCCGGGCCGCTCGGGCGTGACGGGGGCGCCGCCGGCACGAGGCGGGGGCGGCCCGCTCCTGGACGCTCTCGGGGCTGAGGTCTTTGACATGCGAGCCCTGATTGGCACGCCCAGGGCCCCCCACCGCGCTCCGAGCGGGAAGCGGGCAGTCGCCATGGCCAACGGTGCTACGCCCGTGAAGGACGCCGGTGCAGCGTTTGCGGCGTCACCAAAGCCTTCGCCCGCACGTGTGCGTGACACAATCCGGGCGAAGGGCGCGCGCGCGTCGAAGAGCGCCGCGGGCGGCACGCACGCGCCGCAGGCGGACGCCGAGGAGATCGACGGCGACAGCGATGACGATTTCGAGATGCCAGACGACCCGATGGCAGCCATCGAGGAGCAGCTCGAAGCGTGGGACAAGGAAAACGCGCTCGAGCCGAGCGCAGTGACGGAGCTTCGCACGGCGGTGCTGGGCGGCGCGAAGAGCGGCGCGCTCGCGAAGGCGCCCGAAGCAATGTTGCAGGAGCTCGTGAAGCTGCTGGACTGGCACGTGAAGCGTGCTGCCGACGGCAAGTTCGTGCTCGAAGAGGAGGCGACCGAGCTGGACGAGGAGCTAGACACGGGCCTCCACGCGTGCAGGGGTCTCCTGGCCGTTCTTGGCCTGCCCGAGCTGCCACGCAAGTGCTTCGTAGAAGAGGCGATCGAGCATGCCGTCGCGCTCGTCCGCGAGCAGGTCCATAACAGCGTGTTGCCCCTCTACGACGACGCTGTCGCCGTGCTCAAGGGCAGGGCGAAGGGCAAGACACCCGAGAAGGCGAGGACGCCGAAGAGTGCGAGGAAGGGGACGGCCGCCAAGGCCGCCAGCCGCGTCGCCGCCAAGCTGGTTGCGAAGACGGCCGAGTGCGTTGGCGGGCTGTCCGGCGTACTCGATGCGCCGGGGCCCTACAGCAGGCGGCCCCCCGATGCCGCCATGCTCCCGCTCACCGTGTCGTGCTGCACGTTGATCGCGTCGGCGTCAGTGCCGGCGACATTGCACAGACAGTGCGCCGAGTACATCGCCGCTTTCTTCGGCTCGTACGAGAGACACCGCGAAGTGGTACTTGACGAGCTCGCGAGTGTCGTCCCCAAGCTTCCCGCCAAGGGCAAGTCGATGCGCACCTTCATTCTGCAGGGCGAGGGTGGCAAGGTCGTGCAGGCAACCGCAGCGGCGCTCATGATGTGCGTGCAGCGAGCAGCGCGACTCCCCCTGGAGTCGTCAATCGCGGCAGATGCGGGTGCGCGCGCTGCCAAGACGGCTACTCCCGGCCGGGCGCCCGGCGCGGTCGAGGCCATGTGGCTGGCGGTGTGCAAGTCCGCAGACACCTTCTGGAGCCGGCTCTTCAAACACATGCGCCCCTACACTTCCGCCAAGAAGCAGGCCGACATCGACGTCAGGCCGCTCATGGTCAACTTGCTCACCGACCTTTTGGACTGCCGCGCAATGCCCGAGTGGCCCAGTGCCGCACTGCTGGTGCAGGTGCTTTGCCAGCATCTCCTCAAGGAGCATGGGCTTGAGTCCAAAGAGCCGACTGCTCGCTACATGGCGTACGGCTCCCTCGGCCAGATCGTCGCCACGCTCAAGGAAGACAAGCAGCGCGCTGACGAGCTCGCCGAGAGCGAGTCACTCTTTAGCGCGACTCTGACGCTCGGACAGATGGAGGACGACACGGGCGCGCCCTGGGAGCCCGCGCGTGCGCGCGAGGCTACGTGGCAGAGTGCAGGGAAAGCGCCCGGTGAGGGCGAGGAGTCGGGTGACGCCGGTGTGTGCACCGCCCTCATTGAGCGAGCAATGGCGCGAGCCAGCACTGCGCTTCGCTTCTCTGCCGGTGCTGCGGCTTTGGACGCTGCGGACGGCGGCGACACTGACATGGACGATATCAGCGACGACAGCGACAACGAAGGCGCGACTCGGCGCTCAAGCAAGAAGGCAGGGGGGCAAACGACGGCGAAGGATCGGAGGATGGCGCCGGAGGAGGAAGGTCAGTTGCGCGCGGATGTGGTGTGCCAACAGGTCGCCTTGGACTATCTCGGGCAGCGCAAGTGTGCATCGAGCTCGCGGTCTACGCATGGCCATGCGATGCGCGTGGCTCAGTGGTATTTCCTCGCTGCCAAGCAGCTACCGCCGGATGCTGCCGTCTCGAAACACGAGCGACTGCTGCGCTTCGCGCGCACCCGCGGCGTGGGCTCGGGTCAATTCGAGAGCGCCGCTGTCGGTGCCCCGGTGGCTGCGAGCGCGGCGCGCGAGATGGCGAAGTCCGCAATCGTGTGTCTCTCTCAGAGCTCGGGCCTTGCTCGCACGGTGCCAGTGCTATCCGACCGCCTTCTCGGAGCCCTCAAGGCGGAGTCGGCTTCGAATTGTCGCGCGCGCGCTCTGAAGGCGCTTGCGCACATTGCGCAATCCGACCCAGCATTCATGTCTTTCCCTGCGGTGCGGTCTGTTGTGCACGCTCGCGCCGGCGACGAGTCAGCGCTCGTACGCGAGGCCGCTGTCGACCTCGTGGGTCGGCACGCCACGTCAAGGGGCCAGGCCGATGACGAGACCTTGGTGCTCCTCCACCGGCGTGCGGTGGACACGGCCGTGAGTGTGCGGAAGCGCGCGATCCTCGCTATGCGGGACGTCGTTACTGCCGGCACTGGCGGGTTTGGCGGTGTCGCCAGCGACTGCAAGGCCATTTTGCGCGTCCTGTCGCGCGCCAATGACGAGGAGCACTCAATCCGCGTGGCCGTGGTGCAGACGGTGACAGATCTGTGGCTTGCGCGGCCCGCGGGGGAGAGCTGCGACGCTGATGAGGATCTGACTCGCCTGCAGGTCTTCCGCAAGCGCGCCGACCAGCTTGTCGAGTGCGTGAAAGCCGATCGTCGTGTTGGTGTTGTGATGGCCGATGTGCTCCGGCGGGCGCTCACGCTGGGTTCGGCGAGCACCGACGAGGCGACCGCTGCCGCTGCGACCGCGGAGAAGAAACGCCTCGCCGCACTCTTCGCCCATCGCGCGGCGCGCACGCTTACGGCGTGCATCCTCGAGCGCATTCTCGAGAGCGATGAAGGCGCCGAAGGCGCCAATGACGCAGCCGGGCCGCTGCCCTACGCCGCGGCGCTGCGCGTGCTCGCCGCCGCGAGCCCTGAGCTGGTGTCGCCCCCCGACGATCGGCTGCGTGTGGTCGCGACACTGCGCCCGCACCTCGCCATCCGTGCGTCTTCCGATCGCGCCGCAAAGGCTGCCGACGCCGAGCGCGTCGAGCACCTCCTCGCCGTTGTGGCTCGCGCTCTTCCCTTGTCCCCCGCAGTGGATGCCGGATTTGCCGAGGGCCTCGCGAGCGAACTGGTGGGCCTGGCACGCGTGTCACTCTCGAAGGGCATTCTTCGTGAGTGCGCTCGCACACTCGGTGCTTTGGCCGACAAGTCTCGCGTTGCATCGGCGAAGACCGCCGGCCTTGCCCAGGTTGCCTTCACCGCGCTGAGAAGCCTGGCGGAGCGCCTCGGAAAGACCGCGCCGGGCGTCGGCCAGTCTACGAGTGACGAGGTGCTAGCGCAACGCAGCTTATTCCTCGCGGGTCTGCTATGCCGCTACGCGGACGTGCACGTCGACTCTGCTTCCGTGGACGGGGACAAAACGCGCGTCTCCATCAAGAACCTCCACTCCCTGTACATCAAATTTCTGCGCAGGTCGCCTTCGACGATCGTGAAGCGCGCTGCCATGGAGGGCATCGGCCTGGTCTTCATATCGCGTCCCGAGGTGATGCTCGAGGACAACATGCTCAAGATGATGAGCGCCGCGATGGTGCCTGGCTCAGGGGTCGACCCCAACATCCGCATGCAGGCGCTGGCCAACCTGTCGGACTTCTTGACGGAAGAGGAGCAGCGAATGGCCGCTCTTGGCGAGGCGGGAGGTTCCGCACCAGACGGTGCGCTGCAAAAGTCCGCGGGCGAGGGCGACACGGGTGCCGCCAGCCAAGTCGTCCAGAAACTGTGGCCGAGGGTGCTTGCGATCATGACAGATGGGCGTGACCACGTTGGAGAGGACGAACACAGGGGCGCGGCTCTGCGCATCGCGGAGCAGGCCGCCCGCCAGGGCCTCGTGCATCCGCTCTCGGTCATTGCGCAGCTGATCGCGCTGCACGGAGATGCCTCCGCCCCGGTAGCTGCCACTGCGCACCGCCAGCTCAAAGCGTACATGGAGGGCCACCCCGATTTTGTGGAGACGCGCCTAGGGGACGGCCTGCGCCTGATGTATGAGCTGTACTCAGCTACTGGAATCGAAGCGGTCGCGCCCTCGGGTCCGCAGGGTTGCACACCCGTCGCAGCCGCTGCCGTTGCACGGGTGTACCGTCTGGTGTCCCCTGGAGGCCGCGTAGCTCGCCACGTCTTTCTCAGGACAGCACTACGCCCCTTCAAGTTTGCGGTCGGCTCAGAGGGGGAGCCGTCTACCGGGAGGGTGAGGCGCGGGACGAGCAAGGACGTTGGCGAGGGCGCAGCTGTCATCGAGACCCCGGCCGTGCTCGCACACCTCGCTGGCGTGCTCGCCACGCTGCCGTACACTACTGTCGATGAGCTTTTCTTCGTCACGCACGTGATCGACGACATCGTCGCTGCACGTGGCAACTCGGTGATGGACGCACTCAAGCGATCGCTCGCAGGCGCTGGGAGGTCGGGGGATGGTGCAGAGCCAAGCCCAGAGACGCAGCGCAACGCCGAGGCAGCATACGCCGCGTCGGTGCTGCTCGCGCTCAAGTCGCACCTCGCGCGGGCCTACCGTCTGCGCGCCGATCGACGTGCAGAGTACAATCCACGTGCCCGCATGTCGGCCGAAGCCGCCAAACGCGACGCGTTCGTCGGCGCGCTCCAGTTGCCCCCCGTTGATGCGGCCGCTGCTGCGCTCGCGCTCGCGACGGGGCGCGAGTGCACTGCTGGCGACGCCGCGCTCGCACTTGCGACCCTCAAGGCTGCTCTCGCCAAGGACACCGAGGAGGAGATTGCCGGAACGGCGCCTGGCCTCGCCTCTCCGAACGGCAAGGAGGGCGGCGATGCAGATGACGCGATGGCCTCCACGCCTTCTGGGGTGGCCGGCGGCGCTTCCTCCGGCAAGCGCAAGGCCACCGCGCCCGCTGAGGCGGTCACGGGCGCCAAGTCCTCCGGCAAAAAGGGCCGCGGCGCGGCGGCCGGCAAGGCGGGCGGGAGCACCGGCCGCAGGTCCCAGTCCAAGCGCCGCCGCGGTGGCGACGAGAGCGACGATGCCGACGATGACGACTATGCGTGCGACGACGACAGCGACTTCGAGGGCGTGCCCGCCGGCGCGGCCAGCATCGAGCCCGTGCGCTCGCGGCCCGCGCGCGGCAGCAGGGGCAGTGCGCGCCGCCGGCTTTAGGGCCCCGGCCGCCATACCTCCCACCGCCGACCCGCCTGCACCGCCCGCTGCACGCGCACGCGGTCGGCGCCTCCCAAGCCTCTAGCACACAGCCGCGCGCCCACGCGCATGGAAGCCCCCGACGGCAAGAAAGTTTGGTCCGTTTCGATGCGGCGATTCAGAATGCCTCTTATTGAAAATTGGAAAATGTTTGTGACTGCCACTTTCTTTCTGGATAAGATCGTGCAGATTTGCTCGTGCTTCTCGCGCGTGCGCGCGGGGGGGGACGGGGGACGCACGGCGGCGGCACAGAGCGCCTCGGGCCCGCGCGGCCTCCCTGCCTGCCGCCTTCGCGGCTGCCGAAGCTCAGAACTGGCCGCGAGGCTTTCGCGCCGTCGGCGCCGGTGGACCCAATGGCGGCGGTGGCGGCCGCGCGCACTCGCGGCGGTCTTGCGCGCGCGCGCATGGGCGAAGGCACGGCTGCGGGCGCGGCCGCCGCGAGTGCCGCGGCCGTGGCGCTCGTCCTGGGCGCCGCGCCTGCAAACGCCGGCGGAGGTCCTCAGATCGTCGGCGAATTCGGCGGCCAGGGGCTGGTTATCAAGGACACCATCCAGGTACGCGCTCGCCTGCCTCGGCGCATTCCGTGCGCACAGCCACAAGCAAGTGCGCTGACAACGGCCCCCTCGACCCCGCGTGCTAGGTGGTGCGCGTGCCAGACCCCTCGGTTGAAGGCGTCACCGTTTACCTCTCGCAGTCCAACCAGGCGCTGAGGTAGGGCGTGCGCGCCCGCGCCCGCGAGCGCGAGCGCGTGCGCGCGAGGACTGCCCGTGTGCTGACACAATCTCGCCCATGCGCCTTTGTAGCCTGAGCCAGTCGAACAACACCGCGCTGGGGTGCGCTATCACCGGCCCAGTCTCCTTCTCTGGCGACCTGGGCGGAAAGAAGGGGGAGGAGATTGTGCGCGAGGGCCGCGGCGTGTTTGGCACCAAGTCGATACACGTGCGCCGCGTCTACGACGCGCCGCAGCGAACGCTGACTTACGTGGCCTACAACACGCGCCTCGCTGGCGATGATGACAACAAGAGCAGGTTCAAGACCGCGCTGTGCACCGTGGTTCTCCCCGAGGAGGAGCAGGCGCCGGCAACAGACGCGTAGCAATATTAGCGGGCGGTGTAGACAAACGTGTTATCGGATGAATTTGTACCATTATCTACTCATCAGCTGCCGGTGTTGGCGGGGGCGGCGCACCAGGCGGCGACGCGCCTGCCGCCAGCACCTCGTCCGCATCTGGTCTTGGATCGGCCTTGCCTTCAGCCTTGCCTGTCTCGACTGCATGCGTCCCTGGCTGCCCTGTGACCGCCGCCGCCGCCTCCCACTCCGCGCGCGCGCCCGCCAAGAAGAAGGCCGCCGCCTCGTTGCCCGCATCGCCACCACCCATGGACGTCTCAACGCGCACGTCGGCACCTGCCGCGCCCTCGACGCGAGCAACAAGCCGGTCGTCGGTTGCCGCACTGCCGGGTGGAGCAAAGATGAACAGGGTCGGCTCGGCGCCGTCCTCGGCTTCGCCTTCTTCCTCGTCAAGTAGCGCACCCACCTCGGCCCAGAGCTCCCTGGCCTGGCGCGCGGCGCGCGAGCGCGCGGGTGCCCTGAGCGACAGCGCTGCCGTGGCGCTCAGCGCGAGCACGTCTCCACCCGCAATGGCAGCAGCAGCTGGCACCACGCACACGCGCGCGCGCGCGCGTGCGGCCGCAGTGAGCGACGCCAGTGCGGCGCGCGCCGCCTCGAGCTCGGGCAGGCCGCCCTCCTGCTTGTCCGAGTCCCATGCCACGAGTACCACGCGTGTCCCGGACGCTGCCCCAGCTGCGAGGGCGTTTGCTGCCGGCGCCGCTGCCGACACCAGCGCTATGCACACCTGCTCATCGACATCTGCACCAGCGCTCGAGTCCGTCTGCGCAGCGTCCGTCTGCGCGTCTTCAGAGGCGGCTGTCTTGGCGTCTGCTGGCTCACCGCCACCCTCTGCGTCGTCGACCGCCCTCGTCTCGTCCGCCACGTCATCGCTTGCCTGCTCGTCGCCATCCAGCCCCTCAAGCTGCGTTGATGGCGGCACCACCTTCTGCAGCCAGTCCGCATACCCGGCGGGGTCGAAGTAGCGCGTCGCATCTGCCGACACGCCCAGGGGGCATGCCGCCACGTGCACGCCAGTGACGCTGCGAAGCGCACCGAGCAACTCGGCCGTGTCGGCTGCGCCAGCATCGGCACCACTCGCGAGGCCAGGCGCGAGGACATCGACGTGGCCTCCGCGCACGACGGCAGAGCCCAGGGAGGCCCATGACGCGCGGACGTCCGCGCGCGCATGCAGAGCACGCGCCGTCGCGCGATAGCCGGCTGTGAGTCCCACGGCGTGCGGCTTTGCATGCGTGGCCACGCCGAGCGACGCCACGCGTGCGCCGCACAGCGCGGCGTGCAGCGCGGCGGCGACATCGGCCGCCGCCGCTGCCTCTGCGTCGAATGCTACCACGGCGACATCTGCCCGCGCGGCAGCCACGAGGTCGGCGGCGTACGGCGCGCGGGACGACACCAGGAGCGCGCGCGAATAGTGCGGTGCACCGCTGCTGCCTGCGTACAGCGGCGGCGACGCTGTGACTCCAGGGAAGCGCGGCGTAGGCACGACGACAGGCCCAGATGGCGGCGCCAATGCCAGCGGCGGCGGCTCCGCGCGCGCAGCCAACATAGCACCAGCGCCCGCGCCATCTCCAGCCCGCGTGACCGGTTTGCGCTGCGCGGGCAGCTCCGCGACGAGCACCGCAGCCGCGGCCGCATCGAGCACGTCGGCAAGTGGCGCGAGGTCCCCGGCGGCGCGCGCGGCCTCCTCTGCTGCGCGGCGGCCAATGCGCACAGCAGCTGCCGCCGCTGCCGTCGCGGGCTCGACGCCACACTCGCGGCCGGAGCGCAGACGCCGCTCTCGCGAGGGTTTGGCCTCGGCGCCCGCGACCGCGCCTGGCCGCAGCCCAGAGGCCGCCTTCAGCGCCTTGGCCGCGCCGAGGCGCATCGCCGCCGCCGCTGCTGCCGAGTGGCGCGGCCCCCACTCCTTGGGCTTGGCGGGGGCGTCCTTAATGGCTTTGGCCGCGGCCTTCGCCTCCTCCTCCCTGCTCGTGCGGCGGGCGCGCGCCTCGGCCTCGGCAGCGGCCGCGGCGCGGACCGCCGCCACCTGCGCCGCGGCGGCCGCTAGCACGGCGCCCGACAGCGCCGCGCGCGTCGAGCGCTCCGCCGCCGCGCGCGTCGCGGCCTGCGATGCGGCCAGCCACACCGCGTCGCTGGGGGCGTCGACGCGTGCCTTCCAGCCGCCCTCTCTATCACGCTTCTCCCCTCCTCCCTTGCCCTCCGCTGGGCGCGTCCCGGTAGGCACGCCTCGAGCGGACGTAAGCGCGTGCGCGTACGCGTCTGCAACGGCCACGCGCGCGGCAGCCGCGGCGGCCGACGCGACGGCCCCGCCATCGGAGAATGGCAAGGGCGCGGTGGCGCCCTCGAACTCATCCACGGCGAGGCTCTGACCGCCCTCTCGCGCGCTCGGACGCGCCGACGCCGGCAGCAGGCCCATCTCGCGCACGACCGCCTCAGCGACCAGGCGCGCGTTCGCCGCGACCGCGAGATCCTGCTCTCTTTCACGCGCGAGCGCCTCGCGCCCCGCACCCGCACGCGCCATCGCTGCCTCGGCGGCCGCAGCGCGCGCGTCGTCTTCTTCGCTCGCGGGAGCGCCCACGGTGTGCGTGTACGCGCTCACCCCCGCTGTTTCTGGCTGGTACGGTGCGGGCGCGTACGCCTCCGGCGGTGGCAGCGGCGCGCGCGCGCTGTACGCAGTCTCGCCGGGCAGCGCGGCGCGCGCCGCGCGTGCGGCTTCTTGGATGCTCGCGAGGCTGCGCGTCGAGGACGGTGGTGGGAGGTGAGAGGCAGCGTCCGCCTCCTCCTCCGCCCGCGTCCTCGGATCCGGCAGCGCGAGGGGCGGCACTGCCGGCGGCGCGCGCATTGCAGCGAGCGCCGGGCTCGGCTCGTCGCTGCCCGGGGCTGAAGCTGAGGGGGCGAGGGCGGGGGCGGAGCTGAGGGACGCGGAAGCCTTCTCTTTCCCGCCGGATCCCCACGCATCGCGCAGAGCGCGTGCGTCGGCGTCGCTCATGCGGTCGCCCGCGCCGAGGGGGACATCCAGCCGCGCGGGCCGCTGCCGCTCCTGCCGTTGCCGCTCCGCCGCCGGCGCGGGCGCATGCGCCGCTCGCTTGGCGCTTGCCTCGGCATCCCATTGCGCCTCCTCGGCGGTGAGCCGCGCCCTGCGCGCGAGCGCCTCCTCGAACGACTCCATCGCCGCTGCGGCGCGGGGCTGGGCGCACGCACGGGGCGCGCGCTGTGGTCCCGGCCCCCAACCCCACGCGCCCACTCGCGCCCACGCGCGCCCACGCCCACGCGCGCCCACGCGCCAACCCACACCCGCACTCGCTCATCCATCCACCCACCCACCCACCACCCATCCGCACGCACACACGCACACGTTCGTGCACGCGCCCGCCCGCCCGCCCGTCGGCCCCGCCCGCACGCGCGTCTTGCCCGTCTTCCTGCCTGCCACGGCGCCGCATGCGCCCCGAGCGGCCTATCAAACGCCCAGCGCGTCGCACGTAGCCGTTCGGGGAACGGAACCCTGGATACTGCACACATACTGGAAAATCACAGGATTCCACGGAACCCGCATCATGCCGACCCCGCAAATGGCGCCCTTTGAATCCCATATTCGAAAGAACCGAAGCCACGCCGCCGAAACGGGATCCGTGTTGCGTTTGATGTGCGGCACAAACCCTGTACGCGAGGAGGTCGTTAGGGTTTGACCGGAAATACTCCCGCGGGCGCGGGCGAATGCGAACCCTCGAAGGGGATTCTGGGGGGTGAAACCCAAATGAGAACCTCAACTCCGCGCGCGCGCGCGCGCGCGTGGCGGGAAAGCGTTCGAATTTCCGGTTCGATTTCGGTTTCGGGGGCTTTGGCCGGGCGGGCCGGGCGGCCGGGAGGCCGGGNGGGGGGGGGGGGGGGGGGGGGGGGGGGGGGGGGGGGGGGGGGGGGGGTCGTGAAGAGGGGCGAGGGGCCGCGGGAGGCCGCCGCGGGCGAAGGCGCGGGTGCGGGGTGTCGCGCGCGCCCCACACCACGCGCGCCGCACCGTGCGGTGCGCGCGCGTGCGTGCAAGGTGTGTGTGTGTGTGTGTGTGTTGGAGCCTGAGAGATGTCATACGCGGGCGAGCCGCCGTCGCCGTTTGGGGCGCGCGACGCCTTCCCCGACTGGGGCGACGCGATGCGCTCCGGCGGCGAGGGCGGCGAGGGCCGGCTGGGCGTGGAGCCCGCAAGCTCAGGAAGCGGCGGGGACAGCGAGGCAGCGGGCACGGACATCGATGCGCTCGCCCGCGCCGCGCCTGCGGAGCTCTCGCTCTCGCCGGGGGCGTGGGCAGGTACGCCGTTGTCGAAACCATCGCCGGGCGCCCGCGCCGCGCGGGCGGCGCGTGCCGAGGCGGCGTGCGACGCGTACTTCGCCGCGCGCACGGCCGACGCGCAGCGCCGCGGAAAGTTCGATCCTGTGCTCGCATCTCCCGCGCTGCTCGCACGGGGTGGCGCAGGCGCGGGCGCGGAGGCGGGCGCGGGCACAGGCGTTGCACTTGTCGTGCAGCAGCACCAGCAGCGCGCACAAGCGCACACGCAAGATGCGAGCGAGCACGAGCACGTCACCCCCCATGGTGGTGTCCTCGCATCGCTTGACGGCAACGCGGGCAGCCTGGCACCGGCCGTTGGCATGGGTGCACTGCCGCTTGCCGCGCTTGTGGGCGACTCGTCGATGGACACTGACACCGAGGGCGACACCCATGCTGGGTCGGAGAGCGACGGCGCAAGTGCGAGTGCGAGCATCGCTGGTGCGGACAACAACGAGGCGGTGGCGGCGGGGCACTCGCATGTGCACGCAGAAACGCGCTCGCTCGCGCTAGTACGAGACATGGCCCTCACGCCACCGCTTGTGCCGGCGCTGGGCGTGGTGCATGGCCTTGCAGGAGTGGTGGATGTGGCGGGGCGTGACGACGCGTCTGCGTCCGTGCCGCGCGTGCGCAATGCGCCCGCCGAGGCGACGCCGCGGGGCAGTGCGGCCAGCATGGGCGCAGGCGGCAGCAGTGGCGCCCAAAGCAGCACGGGCACCGTGGGAGGTGGCGGTGGGCTGCCGCTCTTTATTAGCCCGGGCATGTCGCCCATCATGCCGCCCGCGGGCAGCGCGCACGCGCACCCCGACGGCGCGGATAAGCACGCGCTGCTCGTGCCGGGCTTCGAGCGGTCCATCTCGCTGGCTGGCAGCGGCAGCACCAGCGGGGAGAGTAGCGAGGACGATGCGCAGACTGCAGCGAAGGCGAGCGCGAGCTTTAGCTCGCACATCTCGCACGGGCAGAGCGGTGGCTCGGGCCCGCAGACCCGACGCGCGCAGAAGAAGCTATTCGATCCTGCGGCCGAGGTGGAGACGGACGCTGGGCGCAGTGCTGGCGAACGTGTGGACGTGGACTCACAAGGGCATGCTCGCGCGCTAAAGGGCCCGCGCGAGTCTTTGAATGCGCGCTCGCCGGGGCGGCCGGCGTCGCCTGCCGCCGACGGGCAATCAGAGGCCCCCTCGATGCATGCGGCCGGCGAAGACGCAAAGCTCAAGGGCGTTGATGGCAATGCGCGTATGCGCGCGCACGAGGGCGCATCCGCACACACAGGGGCGCGTGAGCGCCCCGCAGAAACCGCGGCAAATGGAGCAACTGCGGCAGCATCGACCGGGGTCGTGCATGAGGCCGACGCAGCGCCTGCACATGCGCACGCGCGAGCACACGCGCGCGCACACCCGCACGCAGCCGCGCACACGTGCACTCACAGCGTCGGGGCACATACGCTTGAGCTATTCGACCTGCCTGTGCCAGACTATGCACTGCCAGTGTGCGGTGCCTGCCCGCAGTGCGGCCAGGGGCTGATGGTGGGCAAGGTATTGCGCGCAGAGTTGCTGGCGGCAGAGCCAAACGCCCGCCCACCAGCGCAGGCACCAACGCAGGCCAACGCACGCGAGCACGAGCATTCGAGGCCGCACATGCAGGCGGCGCAAGCGCACGCGCACGAGCCCGCCTCGCTCAACCAGATCCTGGACTCGATGCTGGCGGCCGCGACGCGCGCACCGCCACCTGGCACACCACCGGCACATCCGCGCGCGGGGACGCATGCGTCGTGGGAGGATGCTGCCGCCGCTGCGGCTGGCGCGGCCGCACGCACAGGTGCTTTGAGCGTCACGCCATTCCGTCGGCGGCGCGGAGAGCAGATGGCTGCCTTTGCAAAGGCCGCGCACGGTGCCGCCGCGAGGGCCAATCAGATTGGCAGCGCGCGCCTGCATGCGCACGCTCAAGCGCATTTGCGCGTGGGTGGCTCGCCGCCATCGCCCGTGCTCGATGCCATCAGGAAGTACTCGGCAGTGACGGCGGCCAGCGGCGGCGTCAGTGACGGCGCGAGCGCCGACTTCATACGCGCGGTTCGCCGCGCGATTTTCTGAGTCAAGTCCAGTGTGCAATGAATGGACGAAGTCAGTTTCACCGCGCCTCTGTATTATGTTTTGTGCACGCTCAGGACTCTGGTAGCGGCCTCTTGGTTCCTGTGCGGCGGACGCCACGCACGCCGTCGGCGGTCACATCGTATGACGCGGTGCCCACAGGCAAGCGTGGGCTCTTGTACAAATGCGCGCGACGCTCGGAGCCTTCCCAAAACAGGATGACGCGATTGGTGCACGTGTGCGCCCATGAGTCGCCGAGCGCGGGCACGAGTTTCGCGTTGTCCTCCTCGCTGTTGCCGTCCCGTGACACGCGCGTCGTGACCTGCACAGGGGTGCGCGCGGGCCAAGTGTCAGCTCCCGCGACAGAGCACAATGCATGCGAGCGCGCGCGCGAGCGTCGCTCCACGCACCTGATTCACGAGCACCACGGCGACTGCTCGCCGCTCGGCTAGCTCGAGGAGCTGCTGCGCAAGCGCGTTGAGGACGCGCGTGCGCCTCGCGAAGTCCGTGTACTCCTGCCTAAAGTGAAAGGCAATGCTGTCAACCACTACTAGGCGCACGTTCTGTTGCTCTGCCGCGAGAGAGTCGAGCATGTTGATGGCGGCAATCTGCTCGGTGGCGGTGTGCGCCCGGAAGTAGAAGATGTTTGCGAGCAGCTCGTGCGCGTCGATTCCCGCGGCGGCCGCCGCCATTGCCGGATTGCGCGACACGCTGGCCATGCGCTGGAGGTGCGCCACGCACGCGCGAGCCATCTGCTCAATTCGTTCGACCATGAACGACCCTTCTGTGTCGATGTACACCGCTCGGCCGCCGACCCCGCCGAAGGCTACGGGGATCTGCACGTCGAGGCACAGCTGCATTGAGAGCTGCGTCTTGCCCACTCCCGGCACGCCGCAGAACTCAGTGACCTCGCCCGCCGGCACACCACCGCCGAGCAGGCGATCGAGCTCACCGCAGAACGTAAGGACGTGCGCGCGGCTCTCCTCGGCGGCCAGGATTTCCAGGGCGCTGCGCGCCCCGCGGATGCCCACGTACGTGCGCTCCGGAGGACCATCGGTGCCCGCGCCTCCCGCAGCTGGCCCCGACCCTGCTGCCGCGTTCGCGTCACCGATCGCGCTCCCAGCGCCTGTGCCCTCGGTTGCCCCCACCCGCCCCCCTTGCGCGGCTGGCACGAGCCTCACCGCGGCAAGCGCCTCCTCGTGGCTGAGCCCCGCCTCCCGAGCGAGCACCGCCACGCCGACGTCGCGCAGCGAGCCTGCCGTCGCAAAGCCGGCTGCGAGCAGCCTGCCGCGCACGGCCGGCGGCAGCGGCAGGGATGCTGTGTCCTGCTGCGGTTGGAACATAGCACGGCGCTGGACAGCGCCCCGCTGCCGCCGCCTCGCCTCGCCTCGCCTCACGGCGCCGCGCCAGTCGCGCGCTGTGGCGCCGCAGCAGAGGGCCCGCCTCCGCGCCGTTCGAACCTCGCCTCCGCGTTTTTTTTTGCACGCGCAAAAAAAATAGGCGCAAAAAAAAAGGCGTGCGATGGCGTCCGCGCGTGTGCATGTCGGTGCGCGTGCGCGCATGCGCGGCTGTGCGCGCGCGCTCTGCTGACCGTGCGGCGTGCGCACGCGTGCACGGGTGTTACGAGCGCGCGCACGCGCGCGATGAGCGTGTGCTTGCGTACGCTATCGCATGCGTGCGCATGTGTGCGTGCGAGTGCAAGCCACAACTACTAGCTAGAATCCCTCCGCGTCGACGTCGAGCTGCATGCGCACACAGCCGAAGCCGCGGTTGTCGCCGCCCGCGCCCGTGCCGGGCTTCTTCTTCTCGGCTTCGATCAGCGCGGTCACATCCGCCGCGGACACGTCGAAGGCCTGCAGCACGGTGCACACCGACTTGAGCTGCTTCTCGTAGTCGTCCTCGGTGAGGTCCTCGTCCCTGCCGAGCTGCCCGACGTACTTCCAGCCAATTTCCAGCGCGAAGAACGTGCGTGCGTTGACAAGGGGGATCCCGGTGCGCACGCGGTCGATGCGGACCTCGTGTGCGCGCCCCCACTTGGCCTCGACGAGAGCGCGCAGCTCGGCAGCGTCAAGGAAGGCGCCGCCGCCGCCGTCTGCGTCTGCCGCGGCCGCGCAGGCGCGCGCGCGCGCGCGTGCTGCCGCCCCCACCGCCATCGCGCCGCCCCGCAACACCCACACCCACACACGCGCCCCGCCCACCCACACGCCGCGCGTCGCGCGAGCGCTGCGCGTGTGGCGCGCGCGCGCGCGCTCGCGAGCGCGCTCGATCCACACGCGGCCATGCGGTGCCACGACCAGAAGGGTCTATTATTTTGAAACCTTAACCAGCGATTAACTACGAACTTCGTGGAAGGATCACAGCACATTTGCGGTTTTTTACGCAGGTCAGAGCGAATGCGCGAGCGCGCGGCCCGGCCGGCGGCGGCGGCGGCCGAGTGCTCGCTCAGGGCGCCCGTGCCGACGTCGCCGCCGCCACTCGCGACGCGCTGCGCGCCCCCTGACCCGCAGACCCGCCAACGCCGCGACCGCCGCACGCGACGCCATGTCGGGACGCCAGGGCGGCAAGCTCAAGCCCCTCAAGCAGAAGAAGAAGTGAGTGCGCGGGCGCCCGCGGGCCGGGGCACGCGCCCCGGCGACTCAACGCGGTGCAGCTTTGCCCACTGCCATGTTGCTTGCTCACCGTCCGCTGACGCACGGCGCGGCACACTACAGGCAGGGCAAGGAAATCGACGACGATGAGCTCGAGGCGCGCAAGCAGCGCCAGGCCGACGGTGCGTGCGCGCCGCCGCCGAAACGCACCCCGCGAGGGCTGCGGGTCACGCCTGCATGAGAAATGCAGGACAGGGCCGGCTGCCAGAGTGCGCGGGCGTGGCGATGCGTTCGCTTTAGTAGCAGCTGACGCGCTCGCCTTGCACTTTCCTGCACGGCTGGTGCAGCCAAAGCGCTCAAGGATGCCAAGGCCGCGCTCGCGGGTGGCAAGAAGCTCGGCGCTGGTCTCAAGAAGTCCAAGTAGTCGCGCGCCGGCCAATAAACATGCCATAGCTCTTTGACGAATGTCGCGGAGGCGAGAGCGTCGACGCGTAGTGCACGCGTTCGCTCGGCGTGGTCGTGCAGCGGCTGTGAGCGACTGAGATTATTATGTTCGCGCGCGTGTTTGAGCTGCGCTACGCCACGCCCGGCCATGTCATCGGGGTGCACAGAAGCGTGGCGTCGTGCTGCCGCAGCCTCGCCGCCAGCTCCTGGCAAGCTGCGATGGCACGCCTGCGCGTGCACAGGGAGTCCAGGGCGCAGTATACGTCGCCAGCGGGCCCAGTCAACAGCGCAGCCGCCGGCCCGCCCTCGCTCTGAGGCGACGCAAAAAAGAATTGCGCGAGAGCGCCGGCGCCGACGGTCGCTGTCGAGTCCACGTCGCTCGAGTGACCACGGTCCATGGCAGCCTTGGTACTCCTGGGGATCGCGCCAGGGTCCCCGCTGATGGCGTCGCGGCCAGGCAGCGCGAGTGCACGCACGCGCTTGTATGCAGCGATGGCGCCACGCGCGCCCACCGCACCGCGCGGCCGCGCAGTGGCGCGCGAGCACGCCACCTGGCCACGCGCCCCTGCGTGCAGCACCCATGACAGAACAGGCCCCGCCGCAGGCGCGACGAGTTCGTCAATGTCGACGTCACCAGCAGGACCCTCGCGCAGACCGAGAGAAGTGTCCTGCTCAGAAGCAGCAGCAGCTGCAACCTCTTTGGCGGCGCCACTTTGCTCGAGGGCTGCGCGCGATGCCTTGCTGGCGGCACTCAGCGCCTCGAGGGCCTCCGGCTGGCGCGCAGCTGCGCCAGTAGCGACGAGGACAACGCAGACGTCCACCCCAGCGCCGCTTCCGCCCTCAACCTCGCCCATGCCCAGGTGCTCTTCGCTGCAAAAGCTGACATGGACGTACGCAAAACTGCTCTTGTTGGCGCGTGGCAAGCACAGCGGCACCAGCGCCTCGTCCCCCGCGCGGAGGCTGTCCGCACTCGACGCGACGAAATGCGTGAGCGCTGCCAAGTCGCGAGCGTGAGGCGGGTCTTTGCCTGATGGATGCGCCAGTGCGGCGACCCGACAGCTGTCAATTTGCGTTGTGAGCCTCGCTGATCCCTCCTCACTGCGACCGTCTGTTCCGTCCGAGCGCGTTGTGCCCGGTGCCACTCTGCGACCCAGCGTCAGGCACAGGGCAAATGCTACACCTGCGTCCAGCGCAGCGTCCGCGACACCACCTGCGATGGCGCGCCCGGCTGCGGCGCGGGCCGCAGGCCGTAGCGAGAGCGGCCTCCACGCGCCACACATCCTCCCGGGGCAGGTCTCTGCTGTGTCGACGTACGAGTCGAGCAGCGCGCCACAGTCGCCGAGAAGGCCTCGCAAATCGAACGTCGACCGTCGCGCGAATGCCCTCTCAAAGGCGTCGGTGAGCACGGCCAGCACAAGACCGTGTAGCGCATCTAGCTGTGCTGCCAGCTCCCCAGAGGTCTCGTCCGTTCGAGACACTGCCGCGAGGAAAAGCGGTCCACGCCGCACGAGCACCAGTGTGCGGTCGCCACAGCGTGCTGACCACAGCGCGTTGCCTGGCGGGCCGCCGCTCTCAGCAAACGACGCCATGGCCTGCAGCGACGCGACGAAACCAGCGAGCTTGTCCGCGGCGCCGTAACGCGAGTACACCGGACGCCCCGTGTCGGAGAAGATGAGCACATGCTTAGGGCGCGCGCGCCACTGCGGGCTTGTGTCATCGTCGCCCTCGTCGTGCCCATCCTCATGTGTGTCTCCCAGGCCTGCGCCGCTGGCCGTAGAGTGGCCCGCACCAGCGCTACCCTCGTCCCCCCCCGGCGCCCCCGCAGCCCCGCCCCCGCTCGTCAAGGCGCCGGCACCCGCGCCCCCATCAGCCTCAACGCTCAGCGCAGCGTCGAGCTCCTCGTCTGCCATGGCCGCGGCGCGCGCGCCGCGCGCAGCGCTGGGCGCGCGGCGTGTGCACGTGTGCGCCTGCGAGAGCGCATGCGTGCTCGCTGCGAAATCGAGTTCGGGAAAGGAGGGACAAAACGGATGAGGCCAGTGGCGGGCAGCGCTCGCGCCACATCCTGCGCGATGCGCGCGGCGGCGTGTGCAGCACGAGCGCGCGCCGCGCACGCGGCGTGCGGGCACCGCGGGGAGGGCGCCTGGGGAGGGGCGAGGGGTGCGGGGTCGAAGTCAGAGTCGGATTGTCGCGGCGGGGTCGGGCGGGGCGGGCCTGGGCGGGCGGGCGCACGCCAGCTGCGAGGAAGGGTGGGCAGGCCGGTGACAGAGGAGGAGGGGAGGGGTGGAAAAACCGTGGAACGGATGCCGCCGCCAGCCATGGACGACCCCGCCCGCTCTCACGTGGCAGCGGTGGCGCAGCCGCAGTCGAGGCAGACCAGGCTCTTCGCGGGCGACGTGCGCGCGCACTTCGCGCTCGGGCGCACCATCGGAAAGGGATCGTTTGGCAAGGTGAAGGCGGCCGTTGCGCGCATGCCGCTCGAGCTCGAGCGCGGGCGTGGCATCGGAGTGGGCGCGCATGTTGCTGTGAAGCTCGTCGAAGCCACGGGTTGGACCGCAACGCAATACGACGAATTCTATCGGGAGTGCTTCCTCCTTGCCCAGGTGGAGCACGCGAACGTTGTACGCCTCATCGCCGTGTACAAGAATGCGCGCAAGAGTGGCAGAGTGGAGTTTGCCATGGTCACCGAGCTTGCCACGGGCGGGGAGCTGTTTGACCGCATCCAGCGCGTCGGGCGCTTCTCAGAGCGGGCAGCGTCAAGGGTCGTTCGCAAGTTGCTCGGTGCGCTGAGCTACCTGCATGCGCGCGGGATCGCGCACAGGGACATCAAGGTAGTCGCGTCATTGCAGAGCGTGCGCGCGGAGCACGCGATTGCGCTTGCGGGCGCGCACGGGCGCGCGCGACGGCACGGTCAGGTCGCATCGCCTATCCGCACGCCTCGACTTGCTCTCTGTTCGCAGCGCTAACGAGCGCATGCGCGGCCTGCGTGCGCCGAAATCGTCCACGACCCTGTCCGGTGCGCTCGCCAGCCCGAGAACGTCGTATTCGCCACCGGCGCCAAGGATGCCGAAGTTAAGCTCATCGACTTTGGCTTTGCGCAGAAGCGAGACGTGCAGAACGGGATGGATGCGCGCTTCGCAACGCGCCTCGGCTCGCCCAACTATGTCGCGCCTGAGATTCTGCTCGGGCAGCCGTACGATGAGCGGTGCGACGTCTGGAGCCTCGGGGTGATGCTCTTTATCATGCTCTGCGGCAGCTTCCCATTCTCCCCCGATCCACCCCCGGCCGGCACCCATCCGCAAGGCTTGGCGGATGCGCACATGTCCGTCTATCGCAAGATTGTGCACGGCAGGATCGAGTGGGTCGAGAGCGAGTGGGCGCACGTGGGCGCGCCCGCGCGCCAGCTGGTGAGGGCGATGCTCACTGTTGACTACGCGAGCCGCCCTACGGCGGCCGAGTGCCTGCGCCACCCGTGGATAGCAGTGCGATCGGTGCCTTCGAAGGACAGCTTCCCGGCCGTCGCGCGTGAGAACTTCGGACGTTTCAACGCCGCGCGGCACAGCAGCCGCAGGGTTGGCAGCGCAAGCGCGTTCTCGGGCATGGACACCACCGTGGTTCCATCGTCCGCGGGCAGGGAGGACCTGCGACCTCGTGCACGATTCGTGCGGGCCGCACGCTGTGCCGTCGCCGCCGTGCGCGTCGTCGGCCGACGTGCGAGCGTCGCAGATGTGGCACTGCTGGCCATGTGCGCGGAACGCCGCCATACGGTCGCAGCTCTGCCAGGCGGCCTGCTTCGCTCGCTCGTGGACTCGCGCTTCTTCGGCTCTCGCGACTACTTTTCGGACTTCGCCATGGAGACGGAGACTGAGGACGATGGCGAACGGGCGTTTGTGCCGCTGCACCGCCCCGGCCACAGGCGGCTGGCAGCCGCGCGTCCGAACGGCGCCGCTGCTGGCGCCATGCCTGGCGCCCCCTTGGACGGCAGACCAGTTCTTGCCGAGCGCGTGGAGGGAGCAGGCGGTGGCTTCGGTGGCTTCGGGAGGGTTGTGCGTAGTCTGAAGCGGGTGGCAGGCCGCAAACCTCGGCAGACGTAGGCAGGGGAGCGGCCAACATGGGGGAATTAAGGCGCTGGAGACGACCGACGTGCCGCGCGCAGCGCACAAGAGAGACGCGATCGGCGCGGCAGGAAGCGCAGCCCTGCGGTGCACGGTTGGATACAAAGTAATGGCACTGAAGCGTTCCGCCCCACGCCAAGGGTTGCGCGCCGTGTCCCCCCCTCCCCCCCCCCTCCTCCATCCGCGGGCGCCCCGCACCCCTCCTCCTCCCCCCCCCTCCACGCGCACACGCCCCTTCTCCTGGGGACGCTCCCCGCAGAGTGTTCGAATCGTCCCACCTTTGTGTGTCCACGTCAGCACCCGATTACACCCGCTTTTCTGCCGCCAATTCAACCAGCGCCCGGCGCCTCGCTCGTGCTCCCTCCCCGTCTTGAAAACGGATCCACGCTGGCTGGTGCGCCCCAGCGGCCGGCCGCGCGCGCGCGCCGAGCGGCCCCTCAGAACGATCCCGGAGTCCGCCGTACTGCCGCGCGCGCGCGCCGCGTGCGCAGCCGTGGGAAAACAGAGGCGCTGCAG
This sequence comes from Prasinococcaceae sp. CCMP 1430, assembly GCA_013416795.1. NCBI lineage: Eukaryota > Viridiplantae > Prasinodermophyta > Palmophyllophyceae > Prasinococcales > Prasinococcaceae > Prasinococcaceae sp. CCMP 1430. The sequence goes on from RQSC01000028.1 coordinate 403,441, forward strand.
GGGGACGCGGGGCGAGGGCTGGGCATGGCGGCGGCGGAGCGGCGCGCGCGAACGGCGGCGGACGAGCGCACCGAGCGGCGGTACGTGACGTGCAACGCCATCGCCTCGTTCGTGCTCCTGCTATACTTCATGTTCGCCAAGATCGCCAACGGGCCCAGCGAAGCGGTCGTCGGAGGCGGCGTGCAGGACGGTGGGAGCATAGGCCTGAGCCGCACCGCAGTGACGTTTTCCCAAATGGGGCAGGAGGTGCCATGCAGTAGCGCGCACGTCGCGGCGGCGCACGCTGGCAGGCATTGGTACCTCGAGGCGCAGGGCAGGCCTACCGCGCAGCGCCTGGGGCTGGACCACTGCTCCAAGTCGTCGTGGGTGGGCTATCTGCCCGTAGAGGCCGAGCAGGGCGTGACGCTGCCCGGGCGCGTCGCATCCCGCCGCTGCAAGTTCAACATGCTGCACGCGTGCAAGGACGGCTCGGCGCTCATGTACTCAGCACCACTCGTGCGCAAGGAGTGGTCTGAGGCCCGCGGCGCCTTCCTGCGCGCGCACCGTCGCAGGGAGCCGAAGCTGCCGCGCGGCGTGGCCGTCGTGCACACGCCGTGCGAGGCCATGGGCGAGTCGCTCGGGCGCATCTGGCGCGGCGGCAGCACCACGTCTTTCGACGCTACGCTCGCGCAGCTGGATGCCATCCGCGCGCGCTCCTTCGACGGCACCAAGCGCGACTTCAGGGTGTTGCTGCTGGCGAGCAATCCGCCGCCGTGTGCGACGGACCTCCAAAAGGCGCAGGACACGCACTTCAGGGGCACGCAAGAGCAACTCCTCGAGTCGCTCGTGTGCGAAATGTCGGTGTCGATGTGCAAGTACACGCGAGATGCGCTCAAGGAATACATTGAGGCCAAGTCGCCCGTCGGCGCCGAGTACGCCACCACCTCGGTAGAGCTGCGCGACGCCGATGACGGGAACGACGAATTCATGCTCCTCGCGCGCGCGCCCGCGCTGGTAGGCTCGGCGACACCGAGCAGCCTCTTCGCAGCCGTGGCGGCCGCACGCAGTCAGGGCGCGACGATGATGCCGCGCAGCTCACAGCTGCTGAACAATCATCCCAAGCCGCTGACCGCGCCTGCGATCGACATCGCCTGGTTTGAGTCTTGCGGCGTGAACGTGAACAGGCGGATCAACGAGCTCGCGCGAAACATCACCTCTGAGCCGGTCAAGATGATAAGCAAGGTACAGCGCGCTGCAGCACCGGCGGCGGCAGCGAGCGACCGCTCCCGTTGCGGCGGTGCCTGCACCCCTGGCGTGCTGCGCTCGCACCTGCGCCCTCGTTTGATGCCACGAGCCCGCTTGCACGTCCCCGCGATCGCGCGCGAACGCTATCCCGACGCGTGGCTGACTGGCCGACGATGCTGGTCGCACACGCGCCGCTCAAGCTGCGCGACCGCGCGACGCATGCGGTAGACAGGCTCGCCGAGACAACGCTGGCGAGCCTGCGCAGGGCGTGTCCGGAGGCGTGGCCAGAGACGCGTGCACGAGAGGCCCTGCCCCCTCCTCTCCGGGAAGCTGCCCTGGCCACGACAGGGGGGGGCGACGGCGGCCGCGGCGGCGGCGGCGGCGCAAGCGCAGCCGCGAGCGCCCCAGCGCCAAGAGGGGCCGTCCGAGCGCGTGACGCGAGCGCCGGCTCAGAGGCAGGCAATACCTTCGGATGAGCCGGCGACGTGCGCGCACGGCTGTGCGCGCGCTGTGATCTGCGTCGCGCCCCGCGCGTGTGTGGGGCGGAACTCCCAAACGAGACCGAGTGTAATATGGCAACTGGCGGGCGCGTCCTGCGGACCCGCGCCAACCTTGCGATGAAACGAGCGAGCGCAGCCGCCTGTCCTACACTGCACGCCCAGGAGAGCTCGAGCACGCGAGCCCACGGCCGGCCTGGCTGCGAGTGCTCTCTCTGCGTGCTTCCTCACTGCTGCTTGAGCACCTGCGCGTACGCCTCGAGGTCGGACTTGAGGTCAGAGAGGCGAACCTCCACGACCACGCGCACAGCCGCGCTTTGGACCGTCACGAGCGCATTGGCCGAAAACGCATCCGCCGCCATGTTCGGGTTGCAGAAGATCTCCAGGTGCGTGCCATCTGAGCCCGTAGCGCTCCAGTCCATGTTCTCGTACCGCGCGAGCGCGTCGCCGCCCTTGGCTTTATCGGAGAACGCTGCGAGCACCTCACGGAAGGCTGCTCCGAGCGTGCGCGCGTTCCCCTCCTCGAGCGGCAGCGCAACCACCGTCTCGCCGGCGTGCAGCGTGAGCGTCGCCGAGCGCGCGGGAGCGGACGCAGCGCCCGCCCCCGCCCCCGCGACCTCGGCGCCACCCACCGCGGCCGC
>RQSC01000028.1:407420-477697 GCA_013416795.1 Prasinococcaceae sp. CCMP 1430
GCGGCGCGCCGCCGCCCCGCCCCGCCGCGCGCGACGCCGTGTACCGTATGTACCAATTGGTACATACCTGGTACTCGCCGCCAAAACTCTGTCTGTCTGTGCTGCTGTCAGTCTGTGTGTGGCCCCAACGGGCGAGCGCCGGCCGGCGTGCGACGCGAAGCGGCGCGCCCCCGGTCGACCCAGATTTTTACCCACACGCGGCGGAGCGCAAGCGGAAGCGCCACACCAACCAACCGGGCAACTGCTGTGTGTGATCACTGAATGTTGAATGCTCACTGACCGCCGGGCGGGCGCGCGGGTGGGGGGCACGGACGGAAGAAAAGGAGGAGGTCAGCAGCCAAAGGGGGGGGGGGGGGCAGGCAGGGAGTCGACACAGTGCACGCGTAGCGCGGCACGGGTGACCTTGGCAATCTATTGCGGCGAGCGCGGCCCACAGGGAGCAGTGGCAGGCGACACCTGCGAGCCGAGCCGCGGCCACGTCCCTGGGGTGCGTAGGCCCCTGCACGTCACCAAGGGCCGAGATTGCTCGCCCACGCCGATGAGGGCATGGTGCGCCAACGCAACGCGTACGACTTCGTGAAGGTGGGCGGCGCGTGGCAGCCGCTCTCTTAAGCACGCCACGCAGCCTGGACCGCGAGGGCTCCCGCCGGTGCGCGACGCGACGCAGTGCAGCGAGAAATAATCGTTTGCGCGACCCGTCCTGCCCCAACGCCTGCCTCGCTGACTGATGCGCGCCCCGCCGCCACCGCAAACGCTACCTGATACCGCTGCGCTCGCGCGTGCACGGATGCCATGCACATGCGCGTTGGCGTGCCCGAATACATGCGCCTACCGTTGTCACCTGAACTCGCTCTCGCACGCGCACAAACAGGTGAAGGTCCTGCTGTGCGCCGATGGCGCTGACGGCGGGGCGACGCGTGGGTATGTCCTGTCGCGCTTCCTTCTGTGCCGGCAGCTCACGGCTATTGGCGTCCCGCATGCCAAGGCTGTAAAGATCGCGCTGGAGCTCAAGAAGCGCCTTGTGGATGAGGGGCGCCTCGAGGTTTCACATGCGGAGATGGAAGCGTGCCTGCTCGAGGTGCGATTCGCCACCGTGGCGTGTGCAGTCGCGACAGCCCTCGCTTGATAGATGCTGGTCGGCCCGGTGTTGACTGTGGCGCCCGCCCACTTGCGCACGCCAGGGCTCGGTGCTGACAATCTGTCCCACATGCTACACGAATCTGCTCGTGCGTTCTCGCCGCTGGTGCCACCTCGCAACGCGTCGTGCACACGCGGCACTGGCGGCATCGCGCCGCCTGTGCGTTCGATGATGCATATCAGCTGTTGTCGGCATGTGGCTTCGGCAGCGCCGAGTATACGGACAACTATCACATGATGGCGCGCTTTCACCATCAACGGACGCCTCTCCTCGTGGTTGTCTGCGGTGTTCCGTGCACAGGAAAGAGCACACTCGCTGCCAAGCTCGCTCAGACGCTCAATTTCCAGAACGTTCTGCAGCTCGATGCGCTTGCCGACGCTTCATCGGGCGATAGTGGCTCTGCTTGGGGGCGTTTGACTTCATTCAATGAGAACATCAGCGGTGCTTCCTCTTCGGCCACGCGAGCCGCTTTCGGCGAGCTCAAGAAGGCCGTCACTGAGGGCAAATCAGTAATCGTGGACGGCGCGCATGCGCATCCTCGCCTAATCGCCGAGGCTGTGCGGAGCGCCTGCGGGGCTCCGAAGCAGGCAGCAGCCGGCGCGGCTGGACGTGTAGGCGAGGCGCCTGATCGCGCACGTGCGGAAGACGGTGTCGATTGCACGCCAGGCGAAGCTGCCGCACCGAGACTGTCTGCCTGCGACGACGATGGGCAGGTCCTCATTGTTAATATTGCCGTGCAGATGGACCGTCAGGCGCACGCCTCACTCTTGCGCGAGTGGATTTCGAGGCGGCAAGGATGCCTAGCGGAGGGCGAGTTCTGCTCACTGCTGCAGAGCCTGCAAGGGGTGCAGGAGGCGATGTGTGACTACGTTGAGCGGTCAGGTGGCATCGTCGTGAACATGACCCCAACAACACACGGCCTACAAATGTGCACAGCCACGGTGCAGGCACATGTACTCGGGTTGATAAGAGCGTTTCTCAAACCTGCCAGCTCGTGCGCTGAACCACACCTTGCATGATGCTTGGCAAGTTGTACCGCTGCGTAGTAATAGCGAGCTAAGACGCTTCTTACGAAATCGTACAGTACCCACTACGCGACAGCCCCCGACAAGGCGCATACACAACGAGCGGAGGGAATTTCTCCATGCCTCAACGTCGCAAGACGTACGGACACTTACACACCGGGGCCGTAGCTACTTGCGTCCTGGTTCGGCGCACTAGCACCGGAAAGATTCATTTGTGCATCTGCTTGCGGCCGTGCCGAAGGTTGAACATGGCCAACCGCCGGCAAAGAAAGGTGTGCTGCGACAGGGCCACCGCCGACGTGTACGTGCACGCCGGGTCCAGTCGAGTGCATCACACCACCGGCTGCTGAGCCACTGTACTGACCGTACATCAGACCTTGCGGCCGGTGTTGAATCGCTTGCCCGAAGGGCGCGTGGGCCTGAATGACTTGCGCAGACGCACGAAACTCCGGGTGCGCGCCCTGGGTGTGTCCGGCGTACACACCTGCTTGCATGTGCTGCTGAGTTGAGGCATCTCGACCACCGCCAGTCCCCAGGACCGTCGACGGAGGCGCCGGCGCGTGCATGTTAGCGGGGGCTCGAACACCGCCCGCACTTCCAGCGCCACCCGAGCTCGACACGTCGCGAGCGTGCATAAATTGCACTCGCGCACTGTCCGGGTGCACTGCTCCAAACATTGTGCCTTTCGCTCCCACATCTGGTACAGCATTGAATGCATGGGCACCAGGCAGGACCTGGGGCATTCGCAACCCATAGGCGACGCCCATCTGTGGCTGCTGCTGCACAAGCTGCTGATGGTGCTGCACAGTAGCCTGGGTCAAGTCAGGCGCCTGCTGCTGCTGCTGCTGCTGCAGCAGCTGCTGCCGCTGCTGCTGCCGCTGTGCGTGCTGCGGCGGTTGCTGCTGCGGCTGCGGCTGCATCTGCCGCTGCTGCTGATGGTGATGCTGCTGCTGCTGATGCACACTGGCCTGCTGCTGCTCAGCCTGCGACAGTCTCTGCGTGCCCTCACCAGGTCGAGACCGCGCAGACTCAGAGCCTCGCGCCGTTGAAGACACGTCAGCGACCTGGTGCTGATGCATTTTAGCTGCGGAGGGCTGGAGATGGGCTGGGGGGTTCGCGACGCTTCCAAGTCCCGGGCCTCCAAAGAGCGAGTACGACGCACCGCCAGCCGTGGTACCGAAAGTGCTGGCACTTGTGCCCCCGCCAAATGACGCCCCGAGGCCACCAACGACTCCCCCGAAGAGCGAATATCCATAATTCTGCGAAGCAGTACCAGGCTGGAGTTGGGGCATCGCATGCGAGGGCCCTCCGTCCGCATTCATTGGGACATTGGGCGTCGCAGCGTGCGAGCGGCCCGCCTGGGAGTTGACCTGGGTAGCAGACGGTGGGCCTCGGCCGCCACTGGCCTGCTGGACATGGGCACCACCTGCCATCGCGGCTTGCTGCTTTTCGGCGGCCTGCAAGGCTGGACCTGCAGATCTGGTACCACTGAGGCGCGCTGCTGGCTCACTGCGGCTCAAGTCCGTGGTGGTGCTCACCGGCATGTCAGCTGGGACCGTGCGAGCCGGAGCACTCCGTGGGTGCTGCAGTGACGAGAGATCGGTACGCGTCTTCTGCACATCTTGGGCGGCCTGCGAGTGATCAGCGATCTTCGTCCTGGAGTTTTGCTCCGAACCGGGTTGCCCATGCGAGCCGCCACCGAGATCGTGGCCGGCCGGCATTGTTGCAAGCTTGGTCATCGGCGGCACAGCTCGCCCACCTGCCTCGAGCGACAGGGGACGAGGCACCCCTTGCTGTTTCGCATGAGCAAGCTGATGCTGAGCGGCGACGTGCCGTGAACTCGTCGCCCCACCGAGTGGCGGAACGGACGCTGCGCGGCCTTGGAACTTGCTTCCAGAGATGTCCGGCCCAGCTCGAGGCCCAAAAGCCGGAGGCATGGGTGCGTTGGGGGGCTTAAGATTGTCACCCGCGGCGTCGGTAACCCTGTTCTTGTTCTTCTTCTTCTTGCCGCGACCGACGGCTTCCCACTCATCCGAGTTGTCAGCAGCGGTGTGCACCGCGTTTGTCGTAGCCCCGAGGTTCAGCGCACCAATCTTGCTGATTGCTGCCGAAATTTGCGGAGCACTCGCGTGCGCTGGCGCGCCCTCATTGACCACGGCAGCTGCAGCCCCAGGCGCAGGTGCCTTCACTACCGCTTGAGCAGCGGGCTTGAGCTCTTCTGCGTCCTTCCGCGCCTCGGGAGCCTTCTCGCTGGCTTTTGCCTGGGCGGCCTCCGCGACCTTCTTTGCCTCAGCCGCAGCCTTCGTCTTCTCTGCCTCGGATTTCGCCAACTCGGCCTCCTTGGCCCGCTCGGCCTCTGCCTTCGCCCGCTCGGCCTCGGCTTTGGCCCGCTTCTTGTCCTTAGCTTTCTGCTGCTTGCGTTTCTTCTTGTCTTCAGCGGCTTTCTTGGTGTTCTCCTCCTCTGCCAGGAGCTCAGCGGCTGCAGCCTCAGCAGCAGCCTCGGCTGCTTCCGCTGCCTCGGCAGCGCGCTTGTGCCGACCAGTTTCAGCGGCACTGGCGGATCCACCGCCCGCTGACCCCGCCTCGACGGAGGCGTCACCGGCATTCCCATCTACGTCACCGCCGTTTTTGGCCTGCTTGCGCTGCTTGAGCTTCGCTTGAAGGTGGGCACGCGCCGATGACGCACGATCACTTAGTTGCTTGCCCTGAAAAGCTCCGTGATGCCAGACGCCCCATTGCTCCGTCAGGTCGGGCTTTGTGAGCTTTCCCTGGCCGTGGCGCTTTCCCTCCTTGAACTTGCCTTCGTACACCTCACCTGTGTGGCTCGTGAAAACACCGTGGCCATCTCGATGACCGTCTTTGTACTCGCCCTCATACATGTCCCCATTGCCCCAGATCTCAAGACCACGTCCGTGCTTCTTGTCGTTGAGCCAGTCACCGTCGTACGAGCCGTTGTCGGAATGGTACACCTGCTTGCCGCGGCCCTCCCGGCGACTCGCCCTCCACCCGCCGCTGTACTTGTTGCCATTGGCAAAGATGGCGGTGCCCTCACCCCACCATTTTCCTTTCCGCCACTCGCCCTCGTAAACGCGCCCGTCGGCATAGCGGCAGATGCCGTGGCCCTCCATCTGCCCCTGCACGTACTCACCCTCGTATACGTCGCCGTTGGGCCAGACCTCACGGCCAAGCCCCTCGCGCCTGTCAGACACCCAGCCGCCCTCGTACGAGCCACCAGCAGCGAAGGTCTCTTTACCAGTGCCCTCACGACGGTCATCACGCCAGCCGCCATTGTAACGTCCACCGTTCGGGAAGGTGGCAGTGCCCTCGCCCCACCACTTGTCGGCTTTCCAGTCCCCTGGGAGAGGGGTTTGGGAAGGGGGGAAAGGGGGGGGGGGGGGGGGGCGCATCCCGAGGCGCATGCAAGAGGCACGGTGCACAGGCGCAATGTGCCAGCGTCGCAGGATGGCACGGGTCGACAGTGCGGACCGTCGTCACAGCGCTTGTCAGCAAGGCGAGCAGCGCGCGCGCTTGCAGAGACGGAACGCAACGCTCGATGGCATGCAAGTCTCAATTTTGCCGCGGCCGCTGCATCGACGTACCGTTGTAAGTGCGCCCGTCTGCGAAAGTCATCTTGCCATGACCCTCACGCCTGTCCTCGCAGTAGTTTCCCTCGTAGACTGAACCGTCGGCAAACTCCTGTTTTCCGTGCCCATCGCGCTTGTTGCCCCTCCACCCCCCTGTATACTTGGTGCCATTTGGGAAGCACGCGAAACCCTGTCCGTCCCACTTCCCATCGCGCCAGTCGCCTTCGTACACCTTGCCGTTTGCGTAATTCTGGCGGCCCCAGCTGCACTTCTGGCCATTCGACCAGTACCCTTCGTACACGGCGCCGTCCTTGTACCGGTACACACCGTAACCGTGCTATCGCGCCAGCGGCGCCAGCAGAACGCACACGCACACAACCAAGGGCAGCCAGACCAGGCGCGCGAGCGACATGTCAGCTGGGGTCTCATGAGCGGCCTTGGAAGGTGGGCGCAAAACGCAAGGTCGGGCGATCGCGCGGCTGCTCGCGTGCCATACACCCCGCGGAGCGGCCCCTTGATCGCTGCGTCAAGCCCTGCCTGCCCGAACACATGTCGCGGCGAAAAGGCTCACGTCGAGCGCTCGTGCGCCCCCTACTCGCTTGCGTGGCCGCACCCACGCTTGCACGCGCGCGCGCAACCTGCGCTCCCCCAACACACCCACCCCCCTTGGATGCGCACGCGATGCAGGCACGTACCGGCCGATTGTCGGCGCAACGCTCTCCATCGTAGCCCGGATAGGAGGGCTCGACCTCGTGGTCCGAAGGCCCTGCGTCACCGTCCTCCACGGCCGTCGCACCTTCTGCGGCCTCACGCACGGCTTTGCTGTCGCCCCCGGCGCTTGTGCTGGTGCTCTGAGTGTGCGCCGCAGTCGAGCAGCCACCACCCGGTGCAGCACCGGGCGGCGCGGTGTGACGCTCCACCTGATCTTCGAGGCTGTCGGCGTCGTTGCATTCTGACCCCGAGGCGCCGGGCCGGAGGCTATCCACAGCGTCCGCCACGATCGCGCAGTTGTCGGCGTGCTCGCCACCTGCCGCGCCTGCAGAGGCGCCCGGAGCGCCGGCAGCGCCCGCAGATCCACCGCCAGCGGGGGCGCCGTGGGCCGCACCCGCTGTGGCTGCTACGGCCACGTCTGACGCGCCCCCGCCTTGAGCGCCGTGCACCTCAATTGCCTGCTGGCCGCCGCCCGCCTTGGCATCGCGCGTGCCAGCCCCCTCACCTGGCCCCGTGCCCGCCCTCGCGCCACGTTCGCGCTCCCACTCGCCGGGTGCAGCCGAATCGTCGTCGGAGCCCTCGTCGCCCGCGCCGATGTGCGAGAAGCGGCTGTAGTCGCTGCTGTAGCGGGTGCCGGCTGACGCCGACGTGGAAGAGGGGCGCCCGCCTGGCGCGCCCGCGAAAGAGGACGAAGAGCGGGGCTTCGCGTCGCCGGCACCGCCGCCACCGCCCGCCGCCGGACCTGCAGCCCCGGCCATCGCTGCCGCCGCCGCTGCGCCGCCACCGGTTGCTTGGGCCAATGGACCCACCGTCGCCGCCGCTGCTGCCACCGGCCGGCGAGCACGGTCACGTGGACGGTGCGCGGTGCGGCCTGCGCGGTGCAGGGGGCGGGCGGTCTTGGGAGATGCTCCTCACCCCCCACCCCCACCTCTCCACGCGCCCGGTTCCAGTGCGCTCCCACCTGCCAGTCGCCCCCAGACCGCGCGTGGCCTGGCGCCCCGCCCGGTGCCGCCGCGCCGCTCCGCTCCGCGGTCGCCGAGGAGCGCGGCGTATCGGGACGCGGCGCGCCGACGATCGAAACGCTCGCCAAAAAAAAATTAAAAGGTGCGGTGCTCAGCAGCCCAGGGCGGGGGCGCCGCCCGCGGCACGCGTACGCCCGGGCAAACACCCGCCGCAGCTTGCGATGCGCGGTGCCTCGTGGCGAACTCCGTCGGGCCGCGGGTTTGTGGCCCGGTTCGAGGCCCACGTCAGCCCACGACTGGCTGGCGCAGGCACGCGTGGTGCAGGTTGCCGTGGCGAGATGTTGATGTTGAAGGCTTCGGATTCCGCAGAATGCGGTCCGAATTAAAAAAAAGCGTTCATTTCGAAGACGATGGTGATATGTACCCGGAAATGCAAGGCGCCAAATTCACGCACCTTGGTAGGAGAGTAGTTGTGACTCGCTCCTGATGCCAGAACGCTCGCGCCGCACGCGCGAGGCGGTGCAGGGCTCAGGCACGGGCGTGGCAAGCGTCGGCGGCTCCGGCGGCGATGCCGCAGCACCACCACCACCAGCACCAGCAGGTGGCGGTGGGCGGGGGCGGCCAGGGCGAGTCGGCGCACAAGAACTCGCAGAACCTGATGCCGGACATCGCGCGCGTCGAGCCCGCCGCCGCCGAGCAGTTCAAGCGCGCCTGGCGGCGGCTCGAGGAGCGGCTGCACGCGGCCACGCCGGCCGTGCGCGGCGTGCGCAGCCCGCCCGCGTTCGTGGTGCCGCGCGAGATCGTGTGGCTCAACGGCGCCCCCGGCTCGGGGAAGGGCACCAACTCGGCCTTCATCATGCAGGCGCGCGGCTTCACCAGGGCGCCCATCGAGATGAGCCACCTGCTGCGCAAGAACCCCGACGCGCAGGACAAGGTCCGCAAGGGCCAGCTGCTCGACGACGAGGACGTGCTCGACTACCTGCTGGAGGCGCTCTTCGCGCCGAGGGAGGAGCGCGCGGCCGACGCCGCCTCGGGCATGCTGCCCGACGACGGCGGCGAGGCCGGCGTGATCATCGACGGCTTCCCGCGCACGAGCACGCAGGTGGACCACATCAAGCTGCTGCACGAGAAGCTCGAGGAGCTGCACCAGGAGGCCGTCGCGGCCGACCCGCTGAACGTGCACTTCCCGCGGCCGATCTTCCGCATCCTGGTGCTGTACGTGAGCGAGGAGGAGAGCGTGCGGCGGCAGCTCGAGCGCGGGCGCAAGGCGGAGTACCACCGCGGGATCCTCAAGGACGCCAAGCTGGTGCCCGAGGACGGCGGCGCGCCGGGCGGCAGCGCCGCGCTCGGCGTGGAGTACTCGCAGCCGCGCGCCACCGACATGTCGGAGGAGGCGGCGCGCAAGCGCTACTGCATCTTCCGCGAGCACTACCACACGCTGCTGCGCCTGCGGCGGTACTTCCACTTCACCATGATCAACGCCATGGGCTCGCTCGCGCAGTGCGAGGCGCAGATCGCGCGCGAGCTGCGCTACCAGTCCAAGCTGGAGCTGCACGCCGAGGTGTACGACCGCGTGACGCGCATCCCGCTGGCGCAGAGCGTGGTGGAGAACGCGCGCTCGCAGCTGCTCAGCCGCCTCAACAGCTACCGCCACACGCACGCCGAGACCTTCAGCACGGTCATCCGCACCATCCAGGCGGAGGTGGTGCCCCACATCAAGCGCTGCGCGATCGCGGGCGTCGCCGTGTGGGAGACGACCGACCCGCTGTTCGACGCGCACGACGGCGAGGCCATCGACATGGTGCTCGACGTGCTGTCGGAGCGCGGGTACGGGGTGACCTACCGGGAGGTGGAGACGTACATCCCCGACCGCGTGGACCTGGCGACCGGAGAGATCGCCACGCGCGCGGAGAAGCACCACCTGTTCCGCGTGACCTTCGAGCGGCCCAAGATCCGCACGCACGCGGCGCCGGCGCCCACCGAGGAGGTCCCGCTGGAGCTGCTGCGCACGGACGAGAGGCTGATGGACGCGTCGGCCAAGATGGTGGTGACGGCGGTGCCGCAGTACGGCGACGAGCAGGAAGGGGGGGGCGCCCAGGGTGGGGGGGCGCGCAGAGGCAGCGCCCCCGGCGAGCCGTCGTCGTTGGAGGGGGGCGAGGAGGGGAGCAGGGGCGGCGGCGGGGCCGGGTTCCCTGGCGGCGGCGGCCCTCCCCCGGCGCCGCCGGCCAGGCCGACGCAGCAATAGCATCGGTGCCGCGGCGGCGCGATTGTATTGGTACGGTATTTTTCTCTCGTTTGGAGGCCGAGAAGAAGGACAGGGAGGAGTTTGTCCTTGTCGGTCGGCGCCCGCCTCGCGCAGCAGCCGCAAGCGTAGCCGCGGCGTCCATGGGCGTCCCGCCGCCGCCACTCGTCCTCGTCCTCGTCCTCGTCCTGGCCGGCCTCCGCCTCGAGCAGCAGCCGACGACGCACACCCGTCACCACCGGACCGACCGACGAGGGACGACCACACGGGAACGGCGACGCGATCACGTGAGCCTCAGAATGATAATGTCAAAATTTTGCTCCTTCTGCGACATTGCGGAATGCATGCATGTTGACGTGGCCGAGTGGTTAAGGCGATTGACTCGAAATCAATTGGGTTCGCCCGCGTAGGTTCGAATCCTGCCGTCAACGCTTCTCTTTTTTTTGTTGCCCCTTTTTTTCTTTTTTTTCTTTTTTCTTTTTGCTCCCTCCATCCGCCGCAGCCCCCGGCCGCCGCCGCCGCCAGCCGCCGCCGCACCCCTTTACGCGCGCGCCGCCCCTTCCGCGAAACGTGTGCGTTGTGCACATATCCGTGCATTTTTTCGCCGCCCGTCTCCGCAGCCTGTGCGCGCGCACGCGGGGGCGGTGCGCTCGAGGGCCCTCGCGCGCAGGCGGCAATGCATTCGCATGGGCACGCCGCATGGGCGCGCGCGCGCGCGGGGCGGGCGACCCAGGGCGCGAGGAGATGAAGCTGGCCGGCGGATGGCGAGCGGGGCGGAGCGCGCGCGATTCGATCGATCGATGCGCGGGAGGAAACCCCCCAACCAAACGTGGGTCGCGGCGCCGCCCGCCCACGCGCCCCGCAGCGAAGCACCCAAGAATTCCCATCGATTTCGGCATTCGACCCGGATTGCCTGGTGTAGGTTGTGGGGGCGGGGTATGGTCACTCGGGAGTTGGTTCAAGGGGTACGATCAGATGGTACGTACCATTCGATGGTACCTTTGCTGGACCATCCTGATGGTACCGGATACTGTGCAGTGTGTACAATATTTAGGGTTAAACCCGCGCGCAGCAGACCTACTGCAAGTACAGGCCGTACACCATGCACACGCAGTAGGTCGTTTCGTTCTCGTAGTAGTCAGACGCGCAGTTGTCCGTGTTTGTGTCCTGTCGAGCACCCGCGCGGCCGCGCAAGCGAAGCAGACGCGAGGTGTCAGTACCGCTAGATACCCAAGGCCACCCATGGTCTTGAGAACAAGACACCGCTGCTCTTGTGCTCGCGTGTCCAATCGCTCCGCCGCATCGCAGCACGGCCCCCACTCGACACCTGCACAGGGCCCAATCTGACACACGCAGGACCCTAGCACGTCCGTGCGACGCATCGCGAATGGCGCCTCCTTGGCATGCGGCAACGTACCCATAGACACCGCGACGCAATGCGCATGGCCTGGCCGACCTTCTGACCAACGGTCACCTGCACGATTAGCTTGTAGCGGTCGTAGCCGAGGTCCTTCACCTTCTCCTTGACAACATCGCTCAGCTCCTTCGCCACCTGTTTCAGTGGCACACGGTACGCGTGTGCGGGTGGGTATTGCGCGGGCGTGGCAGCATTAGTTGTTTGGTGTGGTGTGGTGTGGTGTGGTGTGGTGTGGCGTGGTCAGTGAATCGGCGCGAGTAGGACACAACGAGCACCAGGCCAGGCAGCCATGGCGCTCCGGACACGCTCAAACCGCGCCCGTTCGACGAGTGTTGCCACCTATACCCACGCACTCGCGCGCCTGCTTGCTCCACCCAAGCTGCTCGTGCAAGGCAGAGCACAAGTCAACAGCAACGTTGTGTCTGCTCCTGGTCCCCTCCCAACAAGGCGTCAACGGCAATCCGTCCAGCACCACGCGAGTGCGCGTACGCACCTGTGCAGAACGAACTGGGTCATACACGAGCCCATCGAGCCGGCTCTTGACGAGTTCGGTCACGACCTTCTGCACGCGACCTTTCCGGAACTTCTTGTCCTGTTGCATGTAGAGCACCGAACGCACACCGCACATGCAGAGGTAGATAACGGAGGTGGTGTGCGTTTGCGTTTGTGTGCGTTGGCGTGCGAGTTTGTGCATGTGCATGTGTACGCGCGGTGGTGAGGAGAGGGAGGGGGGTCAAGGGGTAATCCACGCGCAGCACGGGCGAGTGGTGAATGCAGCAGGAGCAGATTGACCACGGAGGGGCAAGCCAGACGCGGTCGTGCAGCCACACAGCAGAGCAGCACGCCAATCGAGCCAGGGTAGATCGCCGCGTGCGGCAATGGTGGCAGCACAACCACGCACGACAGCAAGGATAGGTAATGAGACGGTCAGCACGCATGAATTCATGCGCAGGTTTTCGCCCACGCTGCCACACGCGCCAGCACGGCACTCAAGCTTCGCCCCGCCACGGGCGAGTATGTGAGCGCAGAGGCCATCGCGCTAACTGCAGCTGGCGGGGCGCAGGCGCCCACACAGCAGCGCGGAAGGCGGCGGTCTCCGCACATGCTAGCGGGCGCTACGGCAGCCCACCAGCGCTCGTCAAAGGTCCAGCCCCTCCCTGTGTCCCTCCGCACCGGGTGCTCAGTGCAAAGGCGCGCTGGGAGCCGACAACAACAGCGGCGGCAGCGGCAACTGGGGAAGTCGGGTCGGACATGCCCGCGTTGGTGTGCACGTGTGCACTGACCAGGCACTGCGCGGCGGATGAGCCCCTGCCCGCATCCTTGAGTCCTTCCGATTCGCCCAACTTCCGGTACTGCCAGCCACTCCGACGCGAGGAAAGGCGCCTGGCAGGAGCGCAGCCAAGCACTCCCAGCGCGGTTTCGATCTCACGCGCGCGAGGGGAAGGGGACAGAGCAGCGTTGGGTCGCACCTGGCCGTATCCGTCGGGTCCTTGTATGTAGGTATTCTCGTACACTACCTCCCTCTCTGGCCCGTCCTCCATTGCGGCCTTGTGCGCCGCGCGCGCGCCTCCCCTCTCTCTCGCGCGCGCCTGTGCCACCCCCTCGGCGCGCACGCGTCGAGTTCCCCAAAGGGGCGCCGAGGTGCCCGGACCGCGGGCGCGGCGGGGGCGCGCCCGCGCGCATGTGAAATGAAATGCACAGTAGTGACTAGACGAATGTTGGGGTACGCCGGGAGCGAACCGTCGGCGGCGCAGCTTCCGTGATGCGGTGATGGGCATTCTGATGGGCTCGCTTGGAACGCGCGGAAAACACGCGCGGCGCTCTTCTTTCTTTCCTTTCCGGAATGCCCGTCGGACTGACTGAACGTGAGTTTGACCCCATTCATGATTGTGAGTGCCAAGACCGACCCACCGACCGACCGCTGGCTGGTCTCTCTGTCTCTCTGTCTGTCGATCGGGCCGACCGACCGACGAGGCACCGTAGCCTACTCGCCTGCCCGATCGATCGCCAGCCCCGGGCGGTCGGACGCGGCGGTGGGCGACACTCCAACAACATGCATGCAAGAACAACGACCATGAGGAGTACCATCACTAGCTTTTTTAGCTAGTCAGCGTGGGGGTGAGCGACACGGAGCGCGCCGGGCAGGAGCGCCAACCCGCCAGCCGGCCAGCCTGCGCCCGCGCGTGGCCAGCCAGTCTGGCTCGGTGACTTGCGCTTCCGCTTTGGGCGCGCGGGTGGACGCCAACCAAACAACCGACCGAGGACAATCGGCTGGCTGGTCTGGCTGGTGGCGCGTTACGCAGCAGGCGGCGGCGCGCGGGTCGGCCGGTGCACGCCACGCTTGCGTCTCTCTATCATTCCCTAGCTAGGGGGGGGGCGGGACCGATGCAGCAGCGTTAGCGCGCACTCGCCCGCGCCGCGACCGCGCGTGCCACGGGCGGGCGCACCCCAGACCAGGCCGCGTGCGGACCGCTGCACAGACCGACGCCGCACGGGCACACGAGACACACAGGCAAGAGGTGGGAGAGACAGGGAGGGGGCGCACGCGCGCGCGTGTGTGTGTGTGGGGGGGGGCGGAGTTTAGAAGCCCTTAGACGAAAGGGACTCGGCGTGGAGGGTGTGTGGTGGTGAGGGTGAGGCCTGCGCAAGAGCAGGCACGTGGCGCGGCGCGCCACACGCCGCCGGTGGAACGCGCCCACCACTGCCCCCTTCTCGGAGCGAACAGCCCACGCGGCCGCCCGACGGCAGCAGCGCGGTGGGCCAGCGCAGTACGGCGTGAGCGAAGTGAGGATAGAGAGCACGGAAGGGCCCGTGCTTGTGGGCGCCGCACCCTCTTCCTCATCGTCTCTCTTGCACGCGTCCGCGGGTGCCTTGCTCCGCCGGCGGCAAGGCAACCAGCGAGCGAGGGCAGAGGCCGGCACCGACTATTGCCGCGGGGGACGCTACAAGCAGCGCACGCAAAAGCCAGCGCCGCTAGCCACGGTGGGCGACAGCCGTCGCGCAGTGGGCCGCAGGCGTGCGCGTCGTGCGCGTCGCGGGCTAGGGACGGCCGGGGTAGCAGAAGGCGGGCGACACACGAGAGTGGCGCGGGACGTCAAAGGTGAAAGACAGAGAGGAGCGCGCGGTGGACGAGGCTCTCACGCTCTCGTTGGTGGTGTGTGCACGCCACAGGAGTTGGAGGAGGCGCGTCGGCGCTGGAGCCGGGTAGGCGTGTGGCGCCAAGTGCTCCTGTGGGGTCGGGCGGGGACGCGCATAGTCCCCGCACGGCAAGGCCGGAGAGGTTGTGCAGACAGCGCGCACAGCTTGCTGGACTGTCTGCTGTAGTCAAGTCCCCCAGCAGCAAGTTGTCGCGGTGCCACCCTGCGCGTGCTAGAGCGCCAAGACTGCCCTTCAAACTCTGGGTCCAAATTCGCCGGCTGTGCTGCGCCGCTACACTCTGGAGCGCAGCGCGTCTGTACCATGGGGGAGCAGTCAATGGATGTGGACCTTACAGATGTGACTTCCTCGGCTGCGCTTGTGGCGGTCAAGGCAGCGGCGGAGGATGGGAGGCTGTCGTCTGAGAGGGCGCTCTTTCTGACCGAGAAGTACACGGCCTTGCACGATGCACTCGTCGCGACGATGGCGCGTGACGAGCAGCTCGTCTCGAAGGTAGGTGTGACCACACGCCAGAATGCCACCAGTCCTCGCCATAGATTCGCCAGCAGGCAGTAGGGGCAGGGATCGTGACCTCACTTGAAGCGCCCGACGCCTACACGACTTCCCGTGCACACATGTCTGGTTTTCGATCACGTGCGATTCGAATCGTTCGGACCTATCGTGGCAGCCAGCGGTGTTGCCGGTATTCCTCGCATCGCATGATGTGGCTGACACCAACCCCTCGACGCCTCTGTGCCCGCAACCGCGACGCGCTCGCGTGTGCGGGGCGGTGCTGGACGGCGCTGGCCGCGGTCGGGGCGACTTCGCCACAACCCCTGACCCATCAAACAACCCCAACTTGCCACCCGCTCGCCCACCCACCCTACCGCACACAACCTTCTCCCACCCGACGCCACCTCACCTATGCAGGCCGAGGCGCTCAATAGCCAGGTCGCAAAATCGAGAGAAAAGATCGATGCGCAGGGCGCGCTGCTGCCCACACCGTCGCCGTCGCAAACCCCAGCGGGCGCGGGCGACCACAGCACGGTTGAGACGCTTCGCGAGGACGCTGAACAGGCCGAGGCTGAGGTTACGCTGTGCCGTGAGCGCGAGCAAATGCTTAAAGTGGAGGTGGCCGAGCTGGAGCGACAGCGTGAGGAGTACAGGAGCAGCCTTGAGGAGGCCGAGCGCGAGCACGCTGCTGCGCTCGCTCCGCAAATTCGGGCGCTGCGTGACGAGATAGACGAGGTGTCCAAGGAAAGCACGGCGAGTGCCGAAAGGGAGCAGGCGCTGCGTGTTGAACTCAACGAGATCCTCGGTCGGACTGAGGCAGTGCTTGGCGATGAGCGCGCACGGCAGGCTGAGCTGTCGCGCCTGAAGGACACGCTTGCCAAGTCGTGCGCTCTCTCTGACAAGCTCCGCAAGCAGGTGGACGTTGTGTCTAATGCGGTGAAGGGCCTCGTGCAACACGAATCGCGCCTGGCTGACAAAGCGGCCTCTACAGACCGTGAGGCCTCCTCGCTAGACGCCAGCGCTCGCGAGCTTTCAGAGGAGCACGCGCGCGCCGCCGCCACGCTGGAACACGCAAGGGCTGCAATCGCGAAGAAGGAGCGCACTGCGGACGAGATCCGAAAAGACCTGGAGATCGCCGGTCTCGAAGCTGACCAACATCTGAGCGACCAGGTAGCAATAAACATGAAGCTCAAGGCAGTAGGGCAAGAGCTCAAGCGCGAACGCACAGCGCTGGCGCGCAGCCTAAAGGAGAAGGAGCAGGCGTTGAAGAAATACAAGAAGGAGGACGTGGCGTTGTCCAACGCCCGTGGCTCCGCTCCGGCGCTGCAAACCACGCGTGATCAGACGAAACAAGTGCTGGGGCTCATCGAGTCGCAGTGCAAGCGCCACGCGCTCGCACTCGACGAGCTCAAGCGCGAGATCGACGTGCATATGAATAACTACCTGAAGGAGGAGGCTGTTGGCAAGGAGAAATCGGTGCTCTTCCAGCAGAGCTATGCGGAGGTCGCAGCGCTCGAGCGCGAAGTGCTTGCATTGAGAAAGGAGGAGGTGGCGAGGCTGGGGCTGATCACCGAGGCGTCGAGCCAGCGCGAGCGCATGAGCAGGGACGCGGCCACGAAGGTGAACAAAGTTCGTGAGACCAAGGAGTACATCAAGGTTAAGGATCTCGTCATACTAGATCTCAAGAAGAAGAGGAAGGAGACACACACAAAGGTACACAGCAAAGCCGCGCCCGAGCTTTGCTTGCCGTGCGCGGCACATGGGAGCCGGATCGCATGACCGCGAGGCCCTCTCTGTGTCACGCGATGCCTCCTCCTCTCTTCTCGCCCTCACACCCAGCGCTTCCCTCTATTGCCTTCGTTGTGCATCACTCGAGGGCTTACATCGTTCGCGTCTGCTGCTCATACGCCCCGTCCTCACCCCGCCACATACCCTATTCCACCACACACGCACCATCCCACCCGCTGGTCGTCGCCACATTTGGTTTTGCGTCCCCACTCCGCTACTGTACCTTTATACAGCTCAAAGACTGTACGCAGCTGTATGAGCTCGTGCGCAATCAGCGCAACAAGTTTGTAGCGTTGATTCAGGCGTCCAGTCAGTCCATCGCCGAGATGAAGGAAAAGCTGAAGATTCTGAGCAATGAGACTGAGATCCTGCGAGTGGAAGCTGTTTCGAAAGACAGGCTGCTGAGCAAAGCGCGGCTTGACCATTCTGCCGCCGACAGTGAGCGCGACCATCTGCGTGCGAATCTCAATCGCTGCGCACTCCAGTTTCGCGAACGCCAGGCTAGCGTCGACGAGCAGATTGCAGAAGTTGACAAGCTCAACGCCATCATAAACATGGCGGAGAAGGACATGCTCCATCGCAAGAAGCAGTACGAGACTGGCGTGGAGACCCGGAACCAAACAGGAATCACACTGATTGATCGCAACGATGAGCTATGTATTTTGTACGAGAAGAGGACCATGCAAGAGGAGGTCCTCAGACAAGGTGAACTCGAGCTGCAGCGGCGTGACGACGAGATCCGCATGCTCAAGCTAGAAATCCGCGAGGTAAGCCGGAGCACCGACGCCGCGCGCAAAGTCGTGCACCACATTCCCAAGTACGACGAAAGCGCCGTGTCCTTGCAGCAGCAACTACTCGAGGCTCGTCGTAAGGCACAAGAGCTTAGCGACGCGCTTGAGAGCCCTGAGAACAGGGACCGTTGGCGGCGGCTCGAAGGTAAGGTCCCCGACGAGGAGGAGCTCAGCGTGAAGATCGGGTATCTGGAAGAGCGATATAACGACAAGAGAGAGCAGCTGCTCGAGAAGGAGCTCATCCTCGAGGAGGTGAGCGCGCTCAGTGAACGCCTGCAGCAACAAGCGGCGGAGGGCCGCGCGGACACACTCGAGCTGGCCAAGCGTGTGAATGGCTACCAGGCCAAGATCCGTGCCATCACGCGGCGCATGATGGCCACAGTTTCGGAACTGAGCATGTATAAGGCGAGCTCCATGAAGCTCCAACAGGAGAGGGACGAGCTGGTTGAGCGGATTACAGAGGCAGCGGCACGCATGGACGCAGGGCTTGCGCCCACAGAGGACGCAGAGCGCGACTGGTACAGACTGGAGCGCGAGCGCTTAGAGCTCGAGGAGGTACCAACGGCCGCGCGCGACACACATCAGACTGATGACAAATCAACGGGGATCCGCACTACGGCGGAACCGAGACCGAATGCGTATGTTCCCAGTGATCTAGGAATACCGAGGCCGTACGGCGGCATGGCGCCCTTTAAGCCATCGGAGGCCGGTTCGACCATGCGCTTCATCAGGAGACCAGCGCCCAAGGAGCTGCTGATCTGAAGGTTTGTGCCTTTCAGAGCCTTTCATCCT
Organism: Prasinococcaceae sp. CCMP 1430; assembly: GCA_013416795.1. NCBI lineage: Eukaryota > Viridiplantae > Prasinodermophyta > Palmophyllophyceae > Prasinococcales > Prasinococcaceae > Prasinococcaceae sp. CCMP 1430. Next base: position 425,519 of record RQSC01000028.1, read on the forward strand.
TGCGACTTGTAGTCTAATCCATTTCTTTTGACATGCAGCGCCCGCCGCATGCGGCACAGACGGTAGCTGCCCGGACGGGGCGCCACAACACGCGAGCGGGGACGGCGCGCACAGGAGGATGGCAAACGCTGCCGCGGCGCGCAGCGGGACAGCTGCAAGCAGCATGCGGTGGGCGGCACTTGAGGCCGCAGTGGCGCGGCGCGCAGCAGTGCTGCCGTCCACGTCGCATCTGAAGCACACACTAGTGCCGTACTCAGACGGCGGTGTGATGCTGTGCGGCGTAGGTACGCTTGCAGAGCACGCCCTGGCGCCGTCAGCGCTCGCGCCGCGCAGCGAGCACGGAGGGGAATATCGTTCATGCGAGAGTGTGAATCTCTGCTCCGCCACGCCGGAGGGCGCAGAGCTGACGCGCCGCCTTCACGTGTTCGCTTCGCGGTTCTGAACGTCACACGCACGAAATGCACGCAGCGGTTGCGTTGTCGCCGCCTGGCTCGCAGGACCGCTCCGTGGCGCGTCGCGGCGTGCTGGTAGTCCATACAGCTGCGGGAATCGGCGACGATTTCATACTCGCCCAGGCCGAGCGGGTGGCTCTGGCGTGCGGGAGCGAGACCGTTGCGTTCGTCGTTGACATGTACGGCGCGGAGGAGGGCTTCGTCACCCCGCCACGCTCCACGCAGCTCATGGCAGCACTGCGTGCGGACAGGAACGCACAGGCGCGGCGTTGCGCTGCTGCTGCCGACGCGCTCGACAGTCTCGCTTTCGGGCCGGAGGTGCAGCCGGGCCTGCACGATACGCCGGCTGGGCCGCTCGCTGCGGTGGGATATTGCTACGGGGGCCAGTGCGTGCTGGATCTGGCGCGGTCAAACCTGCTCGCAGACAGGCTGCGGTGCGCCGTGTCAATGCATGGCATCCTCGACGCGCCCGCGGATATCAAGGTCACTCCAATGGGCACCACGCGCGTAGTGTGCTGCCACGGCGCCTGCGATCCGTTCGTCCCGCGCGAGGGCGTGGCTGCGTTCGAGGGAGACATGATAGCCAGGGGTGCGGACTGGACGCTGCACGCGTACGGAGAGGCCATGCACGCGTTCACGCGGCCTGACAAGACAGAAGAGGAGCACGTTGCAGCAGGCTTTCAATATTCGCCTCGACGAGACGCTGAGAGCTTCGCTGCGCTGCTCGCCACCATCGAGGCGACGTGCACGGCAGCGGTTGCGTAAATTTTTCCTAAATAGGTATACATATAGCAAGCCCTACGACAGGTTTTCAGGGGTAGCCAAGAGGGCCGACGCCGCTCCTGCCACCCGCATTGGTGTGAGCGTCTCTGAGGTAGTTTCCTTCGGAGCCTGGACTGTCGACCATTTCGCTCTCCTCGGTTGTGACCGTGCCATCTGCGTGGTGCACAGTCGTGATCGTCCTCCTGACACGCTGGCCATTCTGGATGACGGTGGCCGAGCTGGTGGAGCGCGAGGTGTTTCCACCACCGCCAAGCGATGACGACGAGAAGGTCATCGATGACGACGAGCTCGTGCCGCTCCATCCTCCCATCATCTGCTGGAGCAAGCCACCTGCGCTCAGCCCCTGCTGCGTGCTGCTGCTGCCCATGCCGCCGAAGAAGGGGTCCTCGAAAGGGACACCGCGCCCACCCCCACCGCTTGCCGCACGACGAAGCGCACCTGCGCCTCCGAAGACGTGTGCGAATGGGTCCGTGCCCCCGAAAAAGTGGGAAAAGAGCTCGAAAGGGTCGACAAAGTGGCGGCCAGCGTCAAAGCCTCTGTAAGCGCCACCATACCTGCCGTCTGCGCCTCCATACGCGCGCCCGCCGGGCGGGCCGCCCGCCTGCACACCCTCCATGCCATAGGCATCGTAAAGCGCGCGGCTGTCAGCGTCCGCGAGCACCTCGTACGCGCGCGCCACGGCCTTAAACATCTCCTCTGCGCCCGGTTCCCTGTTCTTGTCTGGATGGTAGCGCACTGCCAGCCTGCGGTACGCTAGCGGATGGTCTGTGTGTCGGCATCGCGCCGGACGCCAAGCACCGCGTACAGGCAGCCTGCAGGATCAGCCTGTGCCGCCATGGCGAATGCGCTGGCACGCACGGTGTTTGTAGGTGAGCGCGCGCGCCCAGCACACGCTACGAGATGGCAGCACCCGCGACGAGGGTGGATGCAGTGGAGGCCGCCGCGGCGCGCGTGCAGTACGCGCTATGCACGCGCTCGGTGTGGCATCGATGCCCCAACACCAACTTTCGAGTTCTCATAGTCCGACAGTTCCTCCGGTGAGTGAGAGGAGATATCATGGATGGAATCCGAATCCTGGTCAAAGTGAGACAGAAAAAACGCGCGAGCAAGCGAAGCGCTTACTATCCCGTTGGCTTGATCGCTTGCAAACGCCAGTGCTTGCTCGGGCGCGAACGGTCGCGACAACCCTACAAACGGCAACTCCGATCTCAAATTTTAGTGTTCACCATGCGCACGCGCACAACACCATGCATGTTGATTGCGGCGCGTCTCGCCGGCGGCCATGATCAGGTGGTGCATGGTGGACCAGAGCGTTCCCGGTCTTTCGCGAATGCCTTTGACGTTTGAAATGCTTCGTGAGCGGCCGGCACCGAGCAGGACCGAAGGCGAAGACCATCATGTCATGTGCGTGCAGAAGAGGCGAGGGGGTGTTAGCAGCGCCGGCGGGGCGTGCGGCGGCCAAAGTGCGCACCAGCGCATTAGGGCCCCGGCCGTCTGAGGAGCCACTCCTCCGCGCGGGGTCGGTGCCACATCTCGAGCGGGCAGCCGCTCGCCACTGGCACTGCTCGAGGGCGAGCGGCACGACTGGTATCTTGGCCAAGGAGCTATCCGGCAGGGCCGGAAGTCGGCCGGACGAAGGGGCTGTGTGAGTAGAGACTACGGTGCTGGTCACAATTGCCGGAGCAGTGACGGCACAACACCCACGGGGTTCGCCGCTGTCCTGCGCTACGACAGTGGCTACATAACGGACGGTGGCACTGACACGCGCGGCGCCTACTAGGAACGCAAGGCGACGCGCGCGTGCTTCTGGCGCTGCGCCTTTGGTGCGCGTGTTGGTGTGTGGCCGGCGATGGGCGGATCCAGAAAACGCAAGAAAGGCAAGTCGAAAAAGGGCCAAACGGCGAGCCGTGGCCGTGAAGGAGTAGCTGAAGGCGATGCCGGCGACGCCGCCGTGGCCGCGTGTCTTCGCGATGAGGTCACGCCCGCAATCAGTGCATCCTCCGCGTGCGGTTCGGAGCATGTGGCAACGTCGCCAGCCCCTTCAGCCAGCAAATCGCGCCCTCATGAAACAGAGCAATCCGACGCAGTTGGCAGCGCAGATTGCCGCCTCTCTCCGGGACGACCGGGCGCTGCTCACACCGTGACTGGTGCTCGGGCAGCTGGCGAAAGGGGTTCGCAGGACATGATTCTTGCTGGCGTCCAAGCTCTTGGCCAGCAGCAAGACTTCGCACAGGCCGCCGCATCGCCCGCTCGCACGACCCTCGCAACCGACGTTGATGATTCTTTGGGCGGTGTACAACTTGAACAAGCAGAGGCGTGCTGCCCTGCGGCCCCCGAGACGTATGCATTGCCGCCCCAGGGACATTCCGAGTCGGCACTGCCTCAACGGGGTGCGATGAAACCTGAGCGTGCTGTGACTGCTGGCGCGCTGGTGTGGCTCAGGCGGCCCGTGGGTGCGGAGGGTCCGTGGGTGGCCGCGCAGGTGCTTGCGACTGGCGAGAACGGCGCCATTGTGGCCAGCATCGTTGAGGAGGATGGCGGGGATGGCACCGCGGAGGAGGTTTACAGCGATGGATGGGAGCTGCGCGAGCCCCTCTTCTCCAAACGCAATGCGGACAGAAACAGCGCCGGGTGTGAGGACTGCTGCGAGCTGCACTACCTCAACGAGCCCTCGATCTTGGAAAACCTACAGTCACGCGCAGCCGCCGGTCAGATCTACACGCGAGCCGGCGAGATTCTCATAGCGATTAACCCGTATCGTGAACTCGACATCTACGATGCTGAGACGGTGCTGACGTACATGGATTCGGAGGACTGCGCTACCCAGCTGAGGCAGACCGCGGCTCTGCCGCCGCACGTGTTTCAGACCGCGATGGCCGCCTATCGCGCCATGGCACGCGACGAGCGTGCCCAGTGCATACTCGTCTCTGGCGAGTCTGGTGCAGGGAAGACTGAGACTACAAAAAAGGTCATGATCTTTTTGTCCAGCGTCGCCGCGGGAGCGAGTTTGCACCGCGGGCAAGACGCGGCCGTGGGCGACGTCTGCGCTCGGATACTGGCCACCAACCCCGTCTTGGAAGCGTTTGGCAACGCCAAGACTGTACGCAATGACAACTCAAGCCGCTTTGGCAAGTACATCGAGCTGCGCTTCAATCGCTCGGGCTACCTCACAGGTGGCTACATTCGCACGTACTTGTTGGAGCGCTCTCGCGTAGTACGGATCAACTCACCGGAGCGCACATACCACATTTTTTACCAGCTGTGCGCAGCGGGCGTGTGCAGCCCCGCCCAGTCGGCCGCGGGAGGGTTCGACATGTTGCGTCAGTCTGAATGCACAGAGCTCAGAGACGTTGATGACGCGCGCGAGTTTGCAGCGACCCGCGAGGCAATGGAAACACTCGGCATTGACGAGCAAAGCGCGGCCGAGGCTTTCGGCATCCTGGCGGCTATCCTGCACCTCGGCAACGTGTCCTTCTCGCGCCACGTGGACGCAGCCGAAGAAAGTGCTCTCGACGTTGACGATGGTGCGTTGGCACTCGGTACAGGGTAGTGCGTCTAACGGCTGACAATCGCGTGCATTGATTGATCGGTGAAGGCAGCCCTGCCGTGCGTAGAGGCTTTTGCTGACCTGGCACACACGCGCACCTGGACCATTCCGCGCCCGCTCACCGACGGACGCCACCGCGCACGAACACACTTTCACCGGGCATTTCGAACGGACGGGGAAACTGCGGATGACTGCCAATGTCCCGGTCTCTGCGCATTGGTACTCTTACACGCGCGCTGTGTGTACGTGACGTGACGTCAATTGTCGCCACACAGTCGCGCAGGCAGCCCTGCGCGCAGCGGCGTCGCACCTCGGGTGCGACCAGAGCGCGCTCAGAGCTGCACTGTCGACCCGAACCATCTACGCTGCTGGGGAGTCCTTTGTGAAGGAGCTCAATCCAGATGATGCCCGCTCAAGCAGGGAGGCACTGTGCAAGGTGCTCTACAGCAAGCTCTTTGGCTGGATCGTGTTACAGCTCAATCATGCGCTTCGTCGCGACGTCGCACCCGAGGCCGGCGCCGGCAGCGCGGCGTCCCTCGACAGTCTCGCTGCCGCAGAGCACGACCGGACATCGATCGGTATTCTCGACATCTACGGCTTCGAATGGTTTGACACATGCAACTCGTTCGAGCAGCTGTGTATCAATTGGGCGAACGAGCGCCTGCAGCAATTTTTCAACGCATTCGTCTTCAAAACCCAGCAGGCCGAGTACGAGGCGGAAGGGATTGAGTGGAGCTTCGTGACTTTCCGTGACAATGACGACGTCCTCGACGCGATAGAGCAGAACATGGTGCCATTGCTAGACGACCAATGCCGCATGCCCTCCGGGTCTGACAGCGGCTATGTCGCGTCTCTTCGGGCCGCCCTGCTGCCTGCCAATCGATTTCGCGAGTCGCGCCGAGACCCGGACAGCACATTCACGGTCGTGCACTTCGCCGGAGCTGTCGAGTACACTGCGAAGGGATTTTGCGAGAAGAACAAAGAGGTGACGTGATGTGCGCGGCGTCCGGCTTGCGTCGCACGCATTGGTTGTCCGGGCTGCCTGGATTGCGTGTGCTCACGGCGATGGCATTTACACCCCTCATGCCTACTGACGCCATGCGCGTGCGATGTCTCTGGTCGCACGCGCGCGCGCGCGCGCGCTCTCTCGCCCGCGCAGTTCGTCGTCCCCGAGCACGCCAAGCTCATGCAAGAGTCATCGACCAAGCTGCTCACGCTTTTATTTGCACCTGCGTCGGGATGCCTTGGCAGGGAGCCCGACGTCGGCGATGGCAGCAAAACAGCCGGCGGCGGCTCGAGGCCAGCCACACACCATCAGCCCTCCACCAAATTCACAAGCGTCGGCCTCTCGTTCCGGACTCAGCTTCGCGACTTGATGTCGGCGCTCGAGCGCACGGACCCGCACTTCGTGCGTTGCATCAAACCTAATAGCGAGGCATCGCCAGAGCATTTTGACTCGCGGCTCGTGCTTGAGCAGCTGCGCAGCGGTGGCGTCAGCGAGGCCGTGCGCGTCATGCAGGCAGGCTTCCCGGCGAGGCGCACGTATGAAGATTTTGCGTCGCGCTATCGGGTACTTGTGACCGGAGCAGCAGCCGCAGCACCAAACGAGGTCGCGAAAGGGGTATGCGAGGCAGTGGTACTCACGCTCGGCTTAAGCACGGCCGTACAGATGGGCAAGACAAAAATATTTCTGCGGGCAGGCCACCTGTCAATCTTGGAGACCACGCTCAGGGAGCTGCAGCGCGAGGCAGTTACTTGCATCCAAGCCTGTGCCAGGCGGGCCATGCACAGACGTGCATTCTCCGCGCTACGAGGAGCCACCATAGCCACACAGCGAAGATGGCGCGGCGTGCTCGCGCGGCGTGCGGCGCAGGCCCTGCGCGAGGAACGCGCGGTGCTACTGCTTGCTACGTGGTGGAAATTCCGGCGAAGTGTGCGACGAAAGCACGCCGCAGTGACCATCCAGATGGCATGGCGGGCCATATCGCTCCGCGGCCAGTACCTGCGCATGCGCGCCGCCGTTCGTACTCTGCAGGCCGCGAGTCGCGCCACCGCCGCTCGACGGACAGCTCACGACCTGCGTGCGTCGACGCGCGAGGCAGCAAAGCTGGCTGCCGAGGCAAAGGGGCTCAGACAGGAGCTCAGCGATGCGAGAGGCCGCAGCAATCAGTTGATGCGCGAGGTGGCAGCCCTGACGGCGGCACTCGAAGCCGCAAGCGCGGAATCCGCGGAGGTGAGTCACGCGATTGATACTGAGCGCCAGCGGACAAATCAGGCCACGGAGCGCATCGAGGTGCTCGCAGCGCAGAACGCCGAGCTTCTGCGCGGGATCGAGGATGCCAATGCGCGTGCCGAGTTGGCTGCCCGAGCAGCTGCGAATGCCGCAACAGCGGCGCTGGAAGCGGCCGACGCCGCGATCCGTGAAGGTGACGACAGCAGCGACAGCAGCGGTGAGGACGGTGATCCCAAAGCCTGCGGGAATGCTGCGAGTGAAGGTTCAGATTCAGCGAGCACGCAGCAGGATGCTGACACATGCGCCTTGAGCGTGACGCGGGCTCGAACGACTGTGCACACGTCCACGGCTGAGAGCGCCGAGGAGGACGGTAGCACACGTGCGCTCATGGCCTGGCGTTCTGCTGCCAGGTCGTCCAAGGTAATGGGATGGCTGATGAAAGACAAGATGCAACAGCACGTTTCAGACATCGCACGCCTTCGGTGGAGGCTCGCATACCGCTTCGTGGTGCAGCCCTTCCGCACGCGGCGAGTGGTTGACGCACTTGCCCACGCATCTACACACGAGTGTGTGGACGCTTCCCGAGACCGACGCTGCGCTGAAAGTCCTCCGGGCGCCACTACCACTGCCGTCGCGCTCGGTTCGTCAATCGTCGCGGACGAATCGGCGCCGTCAAGGGACATCTCCGCATCTGCGCTCGAATTGCACGGGAAGCAGATCGGCGAGGCACTACCCGGTATCGCGACGACAAGAGAGAGCTCGAAACCGCCAAGCGCAGCGAGAGCACTGCGGGATGGTGGACCGGTTGAGACGTATGCTTCGCCACAGCGGCCAGAGGCGCTCTCAGAGGACGACGCGTTGGGCACGCGCCTTAATAGCCCGCCCGCCGCGGAGAACTCAGGTGTGTCGCGAGGTACTGCAACCTGCACACCCTTGGCACCATTGGTGGAGACGACATGCACGGACAGCTCTGAGGGACAGGGAAGGCAATTGAAGTCGCCCAGGGTGGATGCCGCTGGGAACAAGCCTCCGGAGGCCCAGCGCACTTTCCAATCGCAGGAGGAGAGCGCTCCCAATAGGACCCGCGGAGACGCGGAACGGGTGCCAGGCAGTGCGGGCTTGGACGAAGGACACAAGGCCGAGCCCGAACACGTCCAGGACGGAGGGATGGGGTTCATAAGCTCCAGCGGGTCAGAGGACGCCGACTCAACCGCCAGCGAAGATGATTTTGCAAGAGGGGCATTCACGAGTGCTTCCGAATGGTACACCTTCGGCCCGCGGGCGTAGACACACGAGGCCGCTGTGCATTTGAAGTAGTACGACACAATAGGTACTACCGCAGCCGTGTGTGTAGGGTCTTGGTGCCAGTGGTGGTCGCGCTGGGAGCAGGGACAATGCAAAGATGAGAGGAGTCTCTGTGACATGAAACGCGGAACCACACTTCCTGGGACGCGGCCCGGGGGACCGCGCCCCTCCGCGAAGTGCCGCGCGACAAGAGGAGAGTGCTTACATAAAGTGCGACGGTCGCCTGAAAAGCCGTCGCTGCACGTGTTCACACCATTATCGAGAGCAGCAGCGTTTCTTCTGGCGAGCTGCTGCATGCATTCGTTCGCATTAGCCCGTGTTGCGCTGGAGGTGTGCGGTCATTAGGCAGCAGAGTAGAATGCAAGGGTCAGCACGATGCGTCCTCTGGTAGTGCTGCCAGAGCGTGTGCGCTTGCACGGGGCGTGCAGCTCACCATGCCCGCCGCGATGCCGTTAATTGCCACCAGAAGCGCATCACGCAGTTGCTGGTCATCGGGCGTCAGCCTCAGTCTACGCAGAATCTCCACCTGCAGCATGTTGATAGGCGTGAGATAGGCCTCACGATTTTCAATAAGCCGCCGAAGGACCTTGTTGTTTTCGCCGAGCTTGTGGTGGCCAGTGATCTGCAGCAGCGTGTCGCGTGTCTCTTCCATCTGTCGGCGCAGCTCGACGCCCGTGAGCAATGCAGGTGATGAGTGGAAGAAAATCGCGGAATGGCCTCATGACTCATGCTAGGAAGCCGGTTTACAGTCAAGGCCCGCGCACGCGGAATTCCGACCCCGCTCAGTCCAACCTGCGCGCATTCGAACTCGTGGAGCGCGCCGCTGAAAGTGCGTCACGTTTTTGACACTTCTTTGGGCCGCCACAGTCGACCTGTTGAACAGTCGCAGCGCGCCACCACTGTCAATGGAGAGTCACGCGTCGACAGTGCCGGGGGTTACGGCGCGTTGAATGCGCGCGCGGGCCTTCGAGTGCCTCAGGGCGACTTCCTCGGGCGACAGCTGTCGCAGGTGCTGGCGAGACACTCGGACGCTGGCGCTCCTTGGTCGAGAGGTGCCAACACCGTCGCCACCGTTCCTAGTGGAGGCTGCCGCTAGTTCGTCTTGCAAGCTGTCAAGCTCGCTGACAAGGCTGCGATGCACCTTGCTCGGCGTCGACGTAGAACCCACGAGCAGCGAAGGCGAGCCACCTGGTAGATGAGTGCCAGCGGACTCGCGAGTGTGCGTCGCTGATATGAGCGCGAGGCAGCGCAAGACAGCACCGCCTATGTCCTCCGGGTGCAGGCCAGCAAGGCGTTTCGCGAGAGCATCCTCAACCTCAGGCAGAGACGGCGCCCCGGCATTCTCCGCCTCGGCCTCAATCGCTGCGGCCGCGGCACGGGCAGTCTCCTCGCGGGCTTCAAGAGCTTCTACTCGAGCTTCAAGGTCCGCGACCATCGCCGTGCGCATCTGCTGGTCCGCTCTCAAGCGAGGCGATGCTCTCGTCATGGTACCAGTCTGTAGGGCGCAAGCAGCCGCTTCGGCACCAGCCTGCGCCACGAGCGCACGGCCCGCGCTGTCGTCGTCGCCTCGATTCCTGGCAAGGGCGCGCTCCTGCGCCCACTTGCTCGCCTGCGCCTGGACGATGGAGAGGGCCCGATCGCTCTGGGCGGCAATGTCCTCGTGCAATAGTGTCTGTCGCTCAAGGTGGAGGCGCAGAGGCCGGAGCTTCTCCTCAGTGTCGCGGCGCTCGTCCGCAAATCGTCGTGCTCGGGCGCGCTCGGTCTCGACAGCCTGCGATCGCTTCATGGCAATCAGAACAGCTTCAAGGTCACGCAGAAGCAGCGCCTTGTGGCGCTCGGCATCTAGCGGACGCGGCCTGGAGGGCGTGCTCGAGGGTGTCGTTGCCGATGATTGCTGGCAGACTGGAGCAGATGTCGGCCGCTTGGAGGCTGGCGATAACTTGCGAAGATGTCCATGCTCGGATGAGTCAGCCGTTTCCAAACCAGCCCGACGCATGGTCGCTTGTTGGTGTCTGATAGTGCGCTGCAGGTTTCTGACCTCGCGCTCGCGCTCCTCCGCAGCGCGACGAGCGGCTGCCGCTTCGTCGCGCGCAGCGGTTGCCTGGGCCTCCGCACGCTCTCCGGCCTCCTGCATCCGGCGCTTCAGGGAGGACGCTTCATTGCGGAGGCGCTGGGTTTCCGCGCGCATGGCTGCCACGTGCGCGTCGTCCGCAGCCTTGGACTTCTGTGCACGGATGCGCTCCTTGCGCGCAACCTCACGCTGCAGGGCAGACAATTGCGCCTTCACCTTGCGAATTTTCTCCTGGTAGACCAGCCTCATTCTCCTGATTTCGCCGTCATCGCGATCCGCTTCTCGAGAATCCAGGCTCTGAAGGGCGCCGCGTAGGCCGTCGACCTCCGCTACGCGATCAGCCATCTCTGTCCTAAGGCCGTCACTGCGCCCCGACCGGCTCGTAAGACTCCCTTCCGTAGTAGTAGCTCCGCTACCGAGCGCGCTGATGCGCTCCTCCTTCTCCTTGATTTGACGTTGCAGCGTGCGCAGCCGACGGCCCATCTCAGCCCTGTCGAGCGCGTGTGCAGCAGAGACACCGGCTGCGGCGTTTTGCGCCGCGGCCGCGGTCTTTTCCGCTGTCGCGACCTTGGCCTGCAGCATCCGCTTCTCTTCTTCCACCTGCGCGACGCGGCTCTCGAGCTCGTCGACAGCCACTACAGCCGCCGCTGCCTCAGTCGCGGCAACCTGCAAATGCTCAGCGACCGATGGCATCTTTGATACCTCTTGCGTAGCTCCAAGCGGAATAGCAGTCGTCGCGATTGCATCGTCAAAGTTGCGCATCCCGCTCTCGTCCAGCACAGACGCGTGATGCATAGAGTACGCATCGGCGTCGGTGTCGTCTTCGAGGGCCGGCGACGTGAGGAGAGCATGAATGCGCTCCGCAGCTGCATTCGTCCCAACCACCTCGGCCTGGATCGAAGCTCGCAGGAACGAGGCGTCCTCGTCCGCCACCACCACCCCATGCGAAGGAGACACAGTCGCGCAACCTCGTAGGGAGGCACATTGCTCGAGCAGCATCTTGTTCTCACTGCGTAGCGCAGCGTTAGCGCTCTTGAGTGACGAGATCGCCTCCACCTTGGAGGCGAAAATGCGCTCGTCTCGTTCGAGATCTTCCAACGCGTTCTTCAGGCTATCCTCAGCTTGCCGAGCTTCGGCGTCGCGAGCTACGAGCGCAACGCGTAGCGCCGTCGACGCATCTTCTTCGAATGCGGCAACACTGACGTCGCCGTCCACTTCGGCATGTGCAACCTCGCCCGCATCCGTCAGGGACCGACGAAGCATTGCAAGGCGCTCAGAGTCTTCGTTGATGGCCTCCCCGTCAAGTGCGGCGAGGACGTGGGATATCCCGCGTCTGTGCTGCTCGTAGCGCTCTCGGAGAGCATCGCGTTCTGCGATGGCACCGTCGCGCGCGCGCATCGCCTCAGTACGACGGCCCTCGAGGGCTTTGCATCGCGTCTCCAAGCGCTTGAGCCGATCTTCGAGCTTCTCACGCTCGTCTGCCCACTTGGATGCAGCGGCAGCCGCCCTGTTCTCCGCTGCCACGAGGCTCACTCGTTGTGCCTCCAGCGCACGCTCAGCCGCGAGCAGCTCGGGGTCCCTATCTCGTGTCGAGGCGCGCGGGCCAGCAGTAGAGGCGCCTACGCCGACCATTTTCTGCACACTACGCCGCGCGATGGACGCCGCGCACGACAGCGCGAGCGACGCCCGCATGCGTTCGACCTCCTGGCGGCTTGAGGTGTTGACTATTGGCATATTGATGATGCGGCGCGTGCGCCCGGCGTACTTGAGCGTGCTGAGCGTTTCTTCGAGCGTCAAATCGTGGGGGCCAACGCACGCGATCATGCACGTATGCGCATTGCTCCCTAGAGAGTCCTGGAGCATGCGCGTGAGGCGACTGTCACGGTAAGGTATGTGTGCAAGGCTTGTGGATCTCCTGCCCTTGCCCTTGGAGGTGCTCAGTGCGGATATGACGTTGGACAACGCCAGAAGCCCGGAATTGATCTTGATGGCTTCCTGGAATCGCATGCCTGTGGTCTGCGAGCGCTTGTTGCGCTCGGATCCCGCCAGGTCCACCATGTGCAGCTTCGAGAGACGGCAGTGATGGTGTTCGCCCGGGGGCGACGCCTCGACAAGTACTGTGAAGATTGCGTGCGATCGCGAGCTGCGCGTGTTGGCGAGGGTGCTTCCAGTCGCACGCCGTGCCGCACCGCGCTCGAGGCACCACATGAGGTCGCTGAAGCTGTTGCATATCTCCTCCTGCGCGCCGGCGACGTATATGCCGCCCGCCGATGTCTCACGAATCGAGATTGCTGTCCCCTTGTGCCGGTCGCTCTGGTGGAGCCTCGCACTGGCAGACCATGCGCTGGCGCGTCGTGGCGTAGACGATGCCTCCGCGTTCGTGCTGGCTGGGCTGCCATTGTCGAGGAGGTCGAAGAGCTCCTCGTTGTATACCTCCAAAAACGTGCACCTGACCTCGACGCGCTCCCCAGCCGCTCGTCTCTCCTCCACGAGCTCAAAGAGGTCACCGATCGCTCGCGGCAGCACACCAACATTTCGCAGGACTTGCTCGCCCTCCTGACTGCCAGAAGCGGCCGTGCCGTCCGCGGCGGCAGCAGCCTTTGCCGCTGCAGCGGCCTCGACAGCCCCACCGGTCCCTATGAAAGTGCGCGTGGCATCGGCAGTGCAGTGTCAGCCTGTGTGGTGTGCGGGTCGAGCCAGACGAGGCAATCCCAGAGGCCACCGCAAAAAGACTTGCACTCGCGCGCCGCGCGCGTTGCTTACCCTGTACCATGAGTGCGCGATTGAGGGCCACAGGCCATTTCCGTCAGCTACGTGCACAGCACACACACACACACACACACACAAGAAGGCACAGTCTCGCGCGCGCACGCGCACGCGCGCCCCCCAGCCAGTGGGCGGGCGTGCACACACAAGTGCGCATGGTCACACGCGCGCACGCAAGCAAGCAACCAACCAAAGCCACACACACACAAGACAACGCCATGGTGCGCACACATTTGCACTGACGCGCCGCGCGCGTGCGCCGTACCCTGCGGATGGCACATGAGCGCACGGTTGAGAGCGAACGTCCAGGTCCGTCAGTCACGTGCAAAGCAAACACACACACTACAACGCACCACAACCACACGCGCAGTCACACAAACGAACGCGCTCGCCGGACAGACCCCTGTCGTCCCGTTTCTTCCAATGCCACAGCCATATTTCGCTCTTCTGTTCACAGCGAGAATACCTGCACCGACCCCGAAGCCCCCCCCCGCCCCCCCCGCGCGCTCCCCAACTGTCGGCGCGTGCGCGCGCGCGTCATCGTACATTGTGTATGTCTTGCCACTGCCGGTCTGCCCATATGCGAGGCACGTAGCATTGTACCCATCCGCGCAGAGCTTCACGAGCGGCGCGACGCACGCGTCGTAGACCTCACTTTGCGATGCATCCGCTCCGAAGACATCGTCGAATTCAAAAGCCTTCGTCGGCCCCACGCGTACGAGCCTCTGCTCGGGCAGGGCGCGTACGGCAGCACGGCGTGAACGCGCCTCGATGCCGAGTGGGGGACGCACCCGCACTGCGACGCGCACAGCAACACCAGCCGCCGCCGCATCAGCTGCAATATCCGTCGATGACGCGCTTGATTGTGATTGCGTGGCCGCGCAGTCAGCCCCTGGCACGCTGTGCGCACTCCGCCCGCGAAGGCCGTCCAGCGCCGACGAGCGCCTCGCGTCAGCCAGACTGCTGCCGCATGCAGTTCGAGCGACCGCAGTCCCACTCTGTGGGAGTTGCGTGGGCATACCGTGCGGCTTCTCCTTTGCCATGAAGGCGCCCTCCTCCGCCTTTCCTCCTCGCACGCCTCCCCCACAGCCAACCCAACGCGCGCGCACTCTACCGGTGCCTGGTCGGTCCGCTTGCTCACCACTACGGGGCCGTCGGCGTCGACGTCCGCTGCGTCGCGGTGAGACTCCGTTCGGCGCTGTGCCGCGCCCGATATTCAAACGCGCTGTCGAGTACGCAATATCGCGCTCACCGCAAGAGCGCAATTGCTCGTGGGGTTGCCCCACACACTCACCACCACCCCCCACACACCTCCTTCCCCTCGATCGCGGCCCTTCGGGCGCCACGGAGATCTCAGCGCCGCACGGCCACGCCGGCCGTGCCACGCACGCCCCGTGTGGTCCTGCGTGCGTCGTTGCGCGCCACGCTCTGCGCGCGCGCGCGCCGGGGCGGGCTCCGCGCCGCGCGCGCGCGCGGCGGTTCGTACTTCGTCCACCATCAGGAGATGAAGGCGACGTTGTGCACACGCTGTTGTCGAATGCCCGCGGCCGCGGCCCGTCCCCCTCCAAATCCAGATCACCGCCCCGGCCCGCGAGCGAGGGGGAAGCGAAGCGCGGCAGGCCGCGAGTGCGTGTTCCATCAAAATGGTACGTACCATCAACCAACCAAGGACGAGAGATGCGGGCGGCACCAGTCCGCGCGCGCGCCAAACTCCGAAAGGTCTCTGCCGCGGGAGAGAGAGACGGCTCCTGACACTCGGCGGGGGTGACGGCTGCGGGATGGCCGAGAGGGGAAGCAGATGCATACACCGCGACGCCAGTGCGCGCGCAGACAGCGCTGCGAACGCGGCCGAGCAGCCCCGCCTGCCCCCCCCCGCCCGCACAGGAGCCACCGAAGCGGACACACCCACTTTGCCACGCCCGCGCGGCGCCACGCACCTCTGGACCAGCGTTCGCGCGGCGTCGCGCTGCGGCTCAGGCGGCACAGAGCAGGGCGCAGCCAGGACGGTGCCGTCTGGGGAGGAGGCGGGCGAGGGGGGAGGGGAGAGGGCCAGGAAGGGGGGGGTCTTTCGCGGATCCGTGTCGGAGGTTGAGGCAAGAGTTGAGTTGAGGTGCATGTGGGGGGCGCACGTGGAAGGGGGCGAGGGGTGTGTCACGGGAAGGGCAAGGGAGGCGACACTGCACTCTCAAAATATCTGAGCCGCGTGCGTGCCTTCACCAGCCATGGAAGTGCTGCTGTCGCTAGTCGACCGCTGTGAGCGGCGCCCGCCTGAGCCCCCAGTGCTCGTGAATTTTGGACGCCACACACGCCCCCTGGAGGACCCGCTGCTGCGGGTCGCATACGGGGGCGTGTTGCAAGCGACGCTCAGCGAGGGCGACGTCGAGGGCGACACGCCCAAGGAGGATGACTGGGTGTTCCTGCATTTCACGGCCAGGAAAATCGGCGCGCTGGACGCTCATGCAGAGGGCTCGCTCGCCTCAGGCGTCCCGTCAGTGCCATTTCTGAGCACCAGAGCTGAGTACGGCGGCAACGGCCGCCCTTTCCGCTTCGTGCTTGGCAAGTCAAAGATTATGAAGTCGTGGGAGGCTGTCGTAAGCCATATGCGCGTTGGCGAGCGCAAACTCATCCAGGTGCGCCCTGAGTATCACTACTTCGACGGGAGCGGCAATTTCACGCCTCCGCGCGGCAGCGGGGTGGAACCGTCGACGGTCGTCGAGTTCGACCTCGAGCTCGCCGACATTCAGAAAGTGCTGCCGCTCGACGACGAGCACGAGAGGATGAAGCAGTATCTTGCGGAGGGCGAGGGCTGGGAAACCCCAGGTGACATGTTTGAGGTCGACCTGGAGCTCGAGGGCCAGGTGATCGAGGGAAAGTGCGAGGAGGCTGGCGGCCCACCGTTCGTGTCGCACGCGGATCTGTGCGTCACCGTGGGGCGCGGCGCGCTACCGCCGGCCGTTGACGAGTGCGTGCGCTCCATGACGCTGAACGAGGTGTCTCGCTTCACGCTGTTTGGCGGCAGTGCCGCAGGCCCCGCGACAGAGCTGGTGCCAGTGCCGGTGGGTGCTGCCGAGGTCGTGTACGATATCAAGTTGCTCGGCATGACACATATCAGGGACGTGATGGGCGACGGGCAAGTTATAAAGCGGCGGAGGAGGCAGGGCAAGGGCCAATTCCCTGTGGACTGTCCGATCCACGACAGCATCGTGCGCTTTTTCTGTCACTCTGTGCGTGCCCTGCCTGCCGGAGGTGCCGAGCCCATCACGCTCCACGAGGGCGGGCACGCACTGATCGACACGCACACTGGCCAGGGCAGGCTGCCCGAGATGGTGGACACCTGCTTGCGCATCATGGTGCCGGACGAGCGCAGCACGCTCACCTGCTCCCCCGCAACCTACCCGTTTGAGGACTGGCAGGGCTCCGACTCCTTCCCAGCCATTGACAAATCCAAGATTCCTGGGGGCGCTTCAATCGAGTTGGACCTCGAACTGGAATCGTTCGAGCGCTACAAGTACATGACTGAGCAGGCGCTCGATGAGCGACTGAAGGAAGCAAAGACCCAACGCGAGATGGGCAACAAGGTAGGACGCCGGCTCAGATTTTTCGCCCACGTGCGCACGACCATCTCAGCTCTTGTTGCAAAATAGAGGTACCAATGTGTGCAGCGCGGTGTCCTGACACACCCCTGGCCCGCGCACAGCTATTCCGACAAGGGAAGTACGAGCTCGCCAAGGACAAGTACAAGCTGGTCCTCGGCATGCTTGAGCAGGCTCGACCTGAGACTTTGGAGGAATGGAACATGAATGATGCAGAGAAGATCCCCACTTTGCTCAACTACGCCAACGTGTGTTCCAAGCTCGGTGATCAGCGCGAGGCAATCAAGTACTGCGACAAGCTGCTCCGCTTTGACGAGCAAAACGTCAAGGGTTTGTATCGGCGCGGCATGTGCTATCTGCTGCTAGATGACCATGAGAATGCTCAGGAGAACTTTGAGGCCATGCGTGACGCAGGAGGCGAGACATACACCGCGGATGTCGAGGCTGCCTTCGACAAGCTTCAGCGGTCGCGCGACGATGCTAAATTGCGTGAGAAGCGTGAGTACAAGGCCATGTTCGACAAGAAGAAGGAGATCGAGGTACGCTTGCACATTTCGCACTCTCGCGACACTGTGAGCGAGTGAGTTCATGCTTTTGCTTTGGAGCAAGGAAGTGCGAGGCTGCTTGCTGACCTTTGTTGCGTGACGCTCGTTCTTTGCGTTCTCGCGTGTGCACCGCGCACCCACCCGCATGTCCGGTGACTCCGCATCCGCAGGCGGCTAAAGCCAGGACGGAGAAGCAGGCTCTTAACATGAAGTAGTACTACAGTAAATAGGTCGTGAATAAAGCCTGAATCGACTAACGCGAGCAGTAGTGCATGCCTGACGCGCGCGTACAGACGCGTGCCACGTGATACGTCGTGCTATGAGCTGCCGTAGATCTCGTTGCATTCATGCACATGTGGCGAGCCATTGCAGAGAGCTGATTAAGACTAACTAGTACTACTATCTAGTCTAGCTAGAGATAAAGTGTTAGGAGCTTGAGACTAGCCTAGAGGGCAATTGCTAAGCATGAACCACTCACAAAACGATACTAGACTACTCTGTCTTACATCGCTCTTTCATCCGGATAGTCTGCTTGCACACTGCCTGTCGCATGCGATAAAAGCGAGCACTGGGCATGATCGTGCTTGCACCGAGATTGCTGAGGAAGAAGTCCTTCTCTGCCTGGACAAATTTCAAGTCGTTGTGCAAGTCCACCAGGCGCTGTCTGGCGCGCGCATGATTAAGTCTTTTCGGCAGATTGTTCTCGAGCTGCCTGCGAGATTGAAGCAACTCACGGTACACCCTGACGTACATATTTATGCGCCTTGCAGGCCAGCGCAGGAGGCCATGCTTGCGGCATACGTACTTCAGTCTGGCCATACTCATTTTGAGCTTTCTCGCGCATTCTTTTTGACTGATACCATTTGTAATCTGCTCCCGAACTGCCTCCCAGTCAGCTTCAGTTGAAGGACGCATGAGGATATCCGCTGGCGTCGCAGAGCACGAAGAATCAGCCCGACTGCCTATGTGTACTTGGACGCCTTCGACGAGGTTAGGTTGAACGACCTCAAACAAGCCACCTGGCGCATGTAATGCGCAGAGGCCCTCGAGATTGGCATCGTGCGTCGACTTGAGAGAAGGCTTTAGAAATATGCCACGCTGTGATGGCATAGGGTTGACGTCACGGACGCTAGCGGGCACAGATTGGTCGATTCCCGAAGCACTCGCCATCTGCGGCATGCGCTCAGGCTCTCTGGACGGTGTACTGCGCGCGGTGGGGCCTCCGCCAACAGCACTGTCATCGTCATGCGGATCATCAGAAATGCACGATGGATGACCCGGAAGGTCAAAGTTGTAGCCCTTCTTCGCAGCAACAGCGTTTCTCAGGGGCGAGGTACTAGCGATGTCACGCATCCCAAGGGAAGCGCAACGAGCTGCGGTGCCGATAGGATGATCGACGTCGCTGTTCCACGCCTCAGGCCAGCACTTGGTGGCCGCTTGTGAGTCGAAGCGGGTCATATAGTGGTGGTGCACCAAGCTTTCGATGTCGTCTGCTAGAGCGCATAGTTCCGTCGTTGTGCCCAACCACGCCACTGGCATTCGGGATCGGGATACACTGGGAGCCGAACTAGCACCCGCTGCCATGTCGCTGCATCTGTCTCTGCCGTGACTACTCTCGTTGCAGTGTTCCCTGACGATTTTGACTATTGACTCAGCGAAGTCGTAGTCGCAAACGTCCCGTTGTGAGACACCCACGCCTACCTCGCAGCAGGCGGGGAAATGTTGGCCGAGCATCGCGACAAACTCCGCCGCGGCGGCTCGGTGGCTCTTGCCTAGCCCTGCGAGGTCGAGGACGGATCCTGCGCCAGAGATGCAGTCCGAGGCGGCCTCCTCGCCAGCACGACCTCTCTCGTGGTCCACATTTATCGATTGCGTCGAGGAGGCAACGAAAAGCCATCGGCTCTCCCCACACGTCTTGTCGATCATATCATTGAGCCTTGACAGCGCCTCTCCAGGGTTCTTGACTGGCCTCGAGTGCATGCACTCACACTTAATCTCGCTGCCGAGGACGTAGCTACGCTCCACAATCTGTGAACGTGCCGTATCGAGGGTCGCACTTGGTCAGCAACTTTGAAAACGCACTGCGACGCAGCTGCGGTACTTGCAAAAATGGGTGTAATGAAGGCACATTTCCGCCCTCCACACCGCCCATCACCACACAGCACACGCGCGCACACAGACGTTAGACACCACGGAAAGGGCGTGCTGATACGCGATGGCAGGATAGAGCTCGCTTCTTCCTCCGCCACAAGGTCTCCCGTGGGCTCCGGCGCGCGCAGGCAAGGCAACCCACAGTGCGCGGCGCGCAGCACGTTTCGCCTCGGGATGGCGAGGTGCAGCACAGCACGACACGGCGCGGTGAGGGAGCTCCGAGTCGCGTCTCAAAGTGGCAGCCCTTGCCTCGTCCGCACTGCGCAGACGCGCATGACCTGCGACCGGTGTGTCAAGTGTGTCGCGGTTGCTGTGCCAGACCGTGCCTCGGGAACACGGACTGCACAGAGACCGCTGCGCACCCCGCGCGCCGCTCGGCTGGCGCGTTGACCGAGACGGTGAGACTGCGAAAAAGTTCGAGCGCAACGCACCTGCAGGCCATCGGGGGTCACATCGACCGCGTGTGTGGTCATGCGCACGCCACTGTCCGTGTCCGCGTCGCCATAGACTAGGCCGGGAGACATCGCTGCATGCACCACAGTATGCAGAGTGACGCGGGTCTGGTGCGCGAACGTGTCGCCTGGCGGCACCGGCTGCGCGCGTGTCCGGCGGGCGCCCGCAGGGAGACGCCTGCGTGAGCACGCAGCGCTCTGTCTCACCGCAGCCTGTCCCCTGCGCATGGTCAACGCGGTGTCCGCCTCCGTCACCAGTCTCGCCCGCGCACGCCTGCTGTGCCGCGCAACGCTGCACGCGTCCGCGCGCACGTGCGCAGCTGTGTGCCGCGCCGCTCGCAGCGCGCGTTGTCGCTAAGCCGAGCTGCGGGTGAGTTCACCGAGGCAGTGGCTTACGTTACCTTCTGACTGGGGAAACGACCCGTGCACCACTCGTCCACTTCGGCTGTCGTAACGGACAATGAAGTCATCACCATGGTACCTTGCGTTTCGTTACGAGTTGAAACATTTTTGGACATTTAGATGCCACAGTGTGTTACGAAGTAGATGTTCAGTGAGTGTGAGCTTTTGATGAACAACGGCCTCACAAAATGCGCGGGAAAGGGGGATCGTGAAACACCAGCTTTCGCGGCCCCTCGGCCTCCGCGGCCCCCGGCCCCCCAAAGGTTGTTGAGACTAATCCACGCGCAGGTGATATGCGTGCGCGGACGCGTGCCCCCTAGCTAGGCCATGGCGGCGGTTTTGTCGATGCGACGCACGGCGCGCCGCGGCCCGGAGGACATAGTGTTACGAAGTAGATCTTTGACTACCGCGCGCGACGGTGCGAGGCGAGGACGAGGAACGGGCACCGGCAGTGCGCGGGGCGCGCCGCGCGGCCCGCGCTACGGTATGCGCGCGGCGTCCCCTGCGGCCGTCTCGGGGCGCGAGGGCCTGCCTCCAGACCCGGCAGGGCTGCGCACAAGGCGGCGGCGCAGAGAGAGGGCGAAAGTCAGCGCTCGAGCGTAAACTGTGAAACAGCTTCCTACTGTACCTCGCGAGTGTTCCTCATGGCGTGCCGCGCCCTTCTGGGCGAGCTCCCCATGAGACGCTACGCACTCGCGACACTGTGCGCGGGGCGCCGTGCGTTCCGCGTTTTGCGCGTCTTGTGCCGCGCCACTCGCGAATGCTCTCATGCACATTGCGCCGACACGGAGGGTGCCAGCGTCAGGCATCCCAGGTTTGGGGAGGCGCACGCAATGCAGTCTCTCTTGGCACCCGCGCCGCCACGCCCACGCAGCGAAAAAGCCGGGGGCTGCACTGAAGGTGCATGCGGCGCCTGCGGTGCGCACGGCGAAGGCGTTGGAAGCAGGGATACGCACACCCCTTGCGCCTCACTCCGCCTGAGGCGTTCGGGGTGAAGGCGCCCATGGCGCTCACGGCGCCTGCAGCACACGTCACGGAGGCACGCACGGTACCGCTGCTGAGAGCACCGTGGGCGTGGTTTGCGTTTTCCGCGCAGTCCCCCGTGTGCCGCGCTGGCGGCGCCGGCGCACATGGCGCGCACGCCCAGTGCACAGGAGCTCCTCCCTCGGCCGACCTACGCAGTCTGGTAGGCTTTCGATTGGGAGGAGCTATATTTAGCGAGGCTCAAGGTAGGAATCTAGCTAGGCAGCTTGCTTCGTTCACCGCGTCAGAGAGAGAGCACGAAGGTCACGAGGACGCCACCACTCGCGTCTAGCGGTCCGAGGACGACAACGAAGCCGCGGACCATGCAGACAGCCATCGCACGATGAAGACCAAGGGCACGGGCCTGCACTCGGCGGGGAGGCAGGGGCGCTGAACGTGACCGATCCCCTCGCGAGTGCTTGTGCGTGCTTGCACGCATGTGGGCGCGCTTGTACACGGGCGCCCGCGGTCGCGCGGGTGCGCACGCGTTTGTGCGCGCGCATGACCGTGCGCAGGCTTATGCTGCCCGATCGGGCACGCACCAAGCGGGGGCTGTGAACACGAAAGCGAAAGGACCCAGTACTGCCGCCTCCGTCGTGTAATCACGTGGGCGAGGGAGGACTATCAACAAAGGTCGGACGAAACCTCTCGCTACCGTTACAGATGTTCCGCCCAAGAGCGCGCGGGGGCGGCTAAGGGCCAAATGTAGCGTGCAGTCTCAAGCGCGCAGCGTGAGATGGAGCACTGCAAAGCAGCGCCGAGAACGCCGAGCGCTGCGAGGCTAGAGCATCTATCACTCGCCGGTCCAGCGCTTGATGAGCACCGCGCTGTTATGCCCTCCGAAGCCGAAGCTGTTTGACAGCGCCACGTCCACCTCGTGGTCCTCCGCCGCGTCCTTGCCCACAAGCAGCCCCAGGTCGACAGCGTCCTCAGGTTCCTCCAGATTAGGGTTGGGGTGAAGCTTGCCAGTCACGCACGCCTGCACCGTCGCCACAGCCTCAACGGCGCCCGCCGCGCCCAGCAGATGGCCCACCATCGCCTGCAGGCGCAGATTCGTACGTACAAGTGGGATGCAAGCGCGTGGCGTGCATTGGTGCAGGGAGTGCGGGGAGGAAGGAGGGCAGACAGGCGCAGGCAACAGGAGCGCCGAGCGGTTAGCGCACACGCGGATTTCATGTCGAGGCGAAGCGCTCGGGTGCGCGGATCAGCAAGGACGTGGACCCCTACGCCCATTCGCAAGACGCGTCCGCGCCTTGCCCGGAGCGCTCGCATTGCTCCCACCCGCCACAGCACGAGCGCTCTCTCGCTGACCTTGGTGCCGTTGATCTTGAGGTCGTCGTTGTCCCCGAAGATTTCCACGATAGCATTGTACTCGGCCAGATCGCCGGCGGGTGTGGACGTAGCGTGCGCATTAATGTAGTTGACGCGACCAGCGTCAATGCCCGCCCTCTCGAGTGCGAGCTGCATGCAGCGCTTCACCCCTTTCCCCTCTGGGTGCGGCTCGGTCATGTGGTGCGCGTCGCAGGTCATGGCCCCTCCCAGGAACTCGGCGTAGATGGTGGCGCCTCGCGCCCTCGCGTGCTCGAGCTCTTCCATGACGAGCACGCCAGCACCCTCGCCCATGACAAAGCCGTCGCGCGTCTTGTCCCACGGACGGCTCGCGGTCGTCGGCTCCTCATTGCGCTGCGACAGCGCCTTGCACGCCGAGAATCCCGCCATACCCATCGGCACGATGGCCGCGTCAGCTCCGCCCGCAAGCATGACGTCCGCCTCGCCGCGCTGGATGTAGTCATACGAGTTCATCATGCAGTAGTTGGCGGTCGCGCACGCGGTGCTCAGTGAGTAGTTGGGCCCCATGAAGCCGACATCCATGGCGAGCAGCGCACCGCTCATGTTGGTTATGGAGAAGGGGATGCAGAACGGGTTCATCCGCTTGCCATGCACGGTCAGGTCGGCGCACGCGTCGGCGAACGTCTTCATGCCACCCATCGCGCTGCCCACCAAAATACCCGCGCGCGAAGCATCGAGCGCGTCGCGCGCGTCCCCCGACAGCAGACCCGCGTCGTCGAGCGCGTCCTTGCCCGCCACGAGCGTGTACTTGATCACGTCGTCCACGCGGCGCGCCTGCTTCTTGCTGATGCGCGCCGAGGTGTCCAGCTCCTTCACCTCCGCTGCGAATCGCGTCGGGAGCTCACCGGCGTCGAAGTGCGAGATCTCACGCACGCCGCTCACACCCGCGCATAAGCTGTCGTAGAACTCGTCCACACTATTGCCCACCTGCGATCGCACGCGCAGAAGACGCGCGCATGGGAGCGCATGAGAGAGCGAGGGTGAGTGTGCGCACGCGCAGGCGGTAGCGCGCGCGTGGGCACATGCTCGTGGTCCCAGGAGGGCACATGAGAGAGCACGGATGGGCACAGGCGCACGTGCGCGCGCTGCGATGAGTTGCGCGGGTATGTGCGCACGAGCGCGAACGAGCTCGAAGGGTCCGCGCGGGCTGTGCCACGATCACGCACCGGTGACACCACGCCCATGCCCGTGATCACCACGCGACGTCTGCCCTCGGCATCGCCCGCGGGCGCCTGGCACGCGCGCGCTGTGCGCCTCCGCTCTCCCGGCGCGGTGCGCGGTGCGCGCCGCGCAGCAGCAGTCGCAGCAGCGGCAGTTGCAGCAGCAGCAGCAGCAGTCGTCAAAGCAGCAGTTGCAGCAGCAGCAACAGCAGTCGTCACAGCTGCAGCATCCGCAACGGCAGTCGCCACCGCCGCCGCAGTCGCAGCAGCAGCAGCAGCAGCAGCCGCGGCAGCAGCAGCGCGAGCAGCGGCAGCATCCGCAGCGACCGCGCCCGTCACAGCAACATGGTGACCACCGAGGTTGCTTTAGAGGTTGCGCCGGCGATCTCTGCGTCTGCCGTGGTTGACCCTGCGGTGGCCATTTAGGATCCCCTTCCGTTGTACGCGGTGTGGTATGTTCTGGGCCTGCGGGGGAGGTTGACGCTCTGCTCAGTGGGGCGACGTTTCCTGCGTTGGACCGAGCCAGCGGGGCGCACTCTAGTGGACACACTAGGGCCTCGCGGGCACCAAGAAGTGCAGGGGAAGCGCACTCTAGCGGACACGCTAGGGCTTCCCCCTTTACAACAATTCCAGCAGCGGTGGAGCTGCTGTGGAGCAGCTGTGGCGCTGCCCCAGATGCCTTGTCGGCCTTACCACCTTCGGTTTCTATGGCGCCTACGTCCAGTTTCTCCGTCGCTGCGCCTCTGCTGCCCGCGTGGTCGGACACCTTTGGTACGTTCTCGGATGACTGTTGTCGCCCCGTCAGCGGACGTGTCCATGTCGTGGGGCGATTCCAGCGTGACTCTTGTCGACCATGCAGTATGCCGGGCAAGGTTCATGCGTTGCTGGCTGTTAGTGCCGCGTCACCTGCACAGTGCCGTCGCCTGTCTCTGTGGCGCTTCTCGGTACGCCTGTGGCTTTCGTGGCGGCTACAAGTGCGCCGTCGGTCGACTAGGTCGCGTCGTCACGCGAGCTCGCCGCGCCGCCTACCGCTTCTGTCGCGCCGCCGTGCGATACCGTCGCGCTGTTGGCTGACTCTGTTGCGCCACCATGCGATGCTTTCGCGCCGCCGTGCGATGCTGGCTGACTCTGTCGCGCCGCCGTGCGATGCTGTCGCGCCACCATGCGATGCTGTCGCGCCGCCGTGCGATGTTGTCGCGCCGTTGGGCAAGCCTGTCGCACTACCGGGCGCGTCTCCTGTGCCGACGCGCGAGCTGGCCGGTCAGTCGCTCCCTCGCGCGGCCTTGCCGCACCACCGGCCGAGTCTACCGCGCGCCGCTGCCTGCTCTCGCTGTGCCGTGGGTCGCCCCTATGTATGCCATCGTCATCGCATGCCTGATTTTCTTGCGGATACTCTGTGTCCGCGCGGTTGAGCCGTTCCTCCAGCTCTTTGCCGGAGTGCGGTCACAACGACGGCATGGGGCTCGTCTCCTGGTCATCATCACGTGTAGCACTTGGATTGAGCTATGTTGTACCTGCTGGTCCTGCCTCGTGCCATTCCCTGCCGGCAGACTTTATGCCAGGCAGTCAGGGATCCTGTCGACGGGTGACGGGTAAGCCCTGCACCGATTGGTGGTGGACTAGCGTATACTTTGGCTCTCTCTGGGGAACTGGGACGTTGACTAGTTCCGTTATTGGCACGTGGGTGCGATGGGTGTCTTATTTCTACCGGGAGGCTCAGTTAAGGCGTTGAGTGGCCCCAGAGGCAACCGCGCTGGCAGGTGTACAGTGCCTGTGATTGTCGCTGCAGGAGGGCGCGGCCTGTGGTGGCTTGTATCATCTTGACTATGTCAGGACTCGTCCCTGTGTGGCGAGTTTCGGGGGAATTGGTTTTACTGGCCCGTTGGCGAACAAGGGTTGGGACATAGTACCCCTATGGTCGACTTGTGGCCGCGAGGATCAACGATCGCCTGGCTCATTAGGAATAGAACTGTGTGCTCTTTTCTGTTTGTGTGTCTTCATTTCTAGGACGGTAGGGACTACCGTCCCCCGGGGAGGGGGAGGAGTGTTGCGGACCGGCCCTGTTGTCCGGCGCAACAATGTAATAAATTGTGTATTTGGGCTTGCTTTTATAGTCCGCAGAACTTTGGGGACTTATTTGGTCCGTTAGTATAAGTTCGGGACTTTGGTAGGTAATTTGTGTGATGCGGACTGATTATTTTGGGCCTAGGATGAATTGACAAGATCTTCTAGGGGCCGGGTCGGCCCTAGGCGTCGGACAGGATCTTGTAGCAGCTGTATCTGTGGTTTCTGGAAGTGAGCAGCTTGCCGAGCACGTCATTCTCGCCACCCAAGGCCCAGAACAGGCCCGCAAGCGTGATGTCGATCGCAATCAACGTGCTGGTGAGGAACCCGACATCGGGCCCCAGCAAGCCGAAGCCGCTGTCGATGTACCGCGTGAAATCGGCCAGGAACCGGTCGATGACATTAAGGTCGTTCATGGCGTCGGATCCTCAAAGGGGTGCCGCAGGGCGCGGTTGCGGGGGGCGCGCACCGCGCCCTGCGGCGCTGCATGCCTGTGGCGCACGCAGCTGCGCGTCTACGCCCTGCGCCGCCAGCCGGCCCGCCGGCCAGCGCGCGCGCCAATGATCACCATCACCCGGGGAGCGAACAGAGACAGCCCTCCCCGGAATGCGGGATTTTTGACCGGGGACACCCCACCAAGACCCGGGTTCAAGCGGCGAATCCTCGAGCCATCCACCGTGGTCGCGGCGGACGAGCTCTGATTTTGGGGTTCGGGTTGTTTTGGGTTGCGCGGGCGCCGGCGGCGGCTGCCAGGCGGGCGGCGGCGGCTGCCGCCACAGCGCGCGCGCGGACGCAGGCGGTGGGGGAGGAGCGCCGCGCGCTGTGCTGGCCAGCAGGGTTTCGGATTGGATTGCGCTCCGCGAGGCGCAGGCTGGCTGCCAAAGTAAATGCATCCGCTGGCTGGCCGTCCGATCCGGCCGGTACCGACCGACCGCCAGGTGATTCGTCTGATGCACGTGGTGATGGCAGCATATGGCGGAATGGTGTGGTTGGTGCTCCGACCGACCGATCCTGGCGGGAGCGGATGTGGATTGGGTGGGGGGCGCAACCGCCGGAAGGGGTGTTGCAGCCGCGCGCGGCTCGTGTGCGTGCATGCATGAGCAGGCTGCGGATGGGCAAATGGCAATGCGGCGGGCTCTGGCTGGCTGGCTGGCGAGCGCCCTCCCCCCCCAAACCAACCAAGCCAGCGACCGCCACAATCGACCGACCGACCGACCGGGGGAGGATGGATGGTGTGCTCGGGGCAAGGTTGAGTTAGACCGGTAGCTGCTGGTGTTGATCGACGGGCCAAACCCTGCATCCGTCCGTGCAGAAGTGCTGCTGCGCGGTCCGCCAGGCTGGGCATGCTCGGGCGGGGGCACACGCTGCGCCAGCCCCCATCCCACACCCACCGCAGCGCGGGCGGGCCATGCGCGGGGCGGGCGGATTTCGGAGGACGCACCCGGGCGTTTGATGTGCGCGTCGCATGCGCGCTGCGTGAGGGGTGCGACGCGCGCGCGCGCGGGCACCGAGGATTTCGTTTCCGCCGGGCGGATGGCGGCCACACGTTCCCGATCGCGCAGGTGCCGGCCGGGGGGCGAACGTGGGGGCGGGCGCGCCCGCGGGCGCGCCCTCCCGACGACCATCGAATGCGGGGCTCGCGAGCGGGAGCGCGCCGGAGCGTGCGCGCGTCGACACGCGGTTTTGGATCTGCTCTCAAGAATGCGACACTACGATCGATCGAAGCACACACGCTGCGCACGCTATCTATTATGGGTCGGCCTGAATGAAATAGGGATTTCCCTGCCCGCGTTGAAGGTTGGGCGCCGCTCGCTCTCTGCTCTCTCGATACGCGCCCCGTCCGGGGTGGTGCCGGCTGGGCGGCCGGCGTGTGCATGACGACGCGATGCGCGTGTGCATCTTGCTTGTGCCTTTTGTACTACCCGCTGGCTGGGCAACCGGGAGCGCTCGGTCCGACTTTTCCCGTCTTTACCCCGGTCTGCGAGAGGATCGTGATCGGACTCTTCGGCGGATGCCCCACGACCCCATCTGCGCACGCCACCGCGCGCCCACAGATGGCCTCGGCCCGGCCGACTGATGGACGTAGGCAGCAGCCATCGTAAGGCCCTCGTCGTTCGTGCGCCGCACCCCCAGCCAGTGCACGCGCGCCGTGCGGTGCGCGGCGGGTGCGGCGGAGGGGCTGTTCGCGTGCGCTGGCTGTGCGCACCGAGTCACGTCTGTGCGCGCGTGCATCAGTGCGCGTGTGTGTGCGCGTGGCGGCGGCGGCGGGGTCGGCGGTGGGCTCGGAAGAGGGCTTGGCTGAGGACTGGGCGGGTGGGGGGGGGGGGGGGGGGGGGGGGGGGGGGGGGAGGGGGTGTGAGCGGAAGCGGGCGGACGGCGGAGCGGGCTCGGAGAGCGCGGGTGGCCAGGTTGTCGCAGCCGATCGCGATGGCGGGGCGCATGGCGCGCGCGGCGCCGCTGGCTCGCACAACGGCGGTGACAAGCCGCGGTGGCGGCTGTGCACGTGGCAGGGGAGTGGCAGCGCGCGGCGTGTCGGTGCGGCGGCGCGCGGTCGCGCGCGCAACAGCGCACCTCGCGCCGGTGAAGCTGACGGGCGTGGGCTCGGCCGTCCCCGAGGTGGTGATGACCAACGACGAGCTCGGCGAGTTTCTCGACACCTCCGACGAGTGGATCCGTCCGCGCACCGGCATCGCGCAGCGGCGGCTCCTCGGCACGGGCGAGACGATGACCGCGCTCGCGGCGGACGCTGTCGCGCACGCTCTCGAGATGTCCGGCTTGGAGGCGCACGAGCTCGACATGATCGTGCTCTGCACGTCCACGCCCGAGGACACATTTGGTGGCGCGGCGGCCGTGCAGGCGGCGGTTGGCGCGGGCAACGCGGTAGCGTACGACCTCACCGCCGCGTGCAGCGGCTTTGTGCTCGGTCTGGTCACAGCATGCAACCACATTCGCGTCGGCGGGCCCGTGCGTCGCGTCGCCGTCATCGGCGCCGACTCGTTGTCTCGCACGCTGGACTGGGATGACCGCAGCACGGCCATCCTCTTCGGCGACGGCTGCGGCGCTGTCATCGTCGAGCGCGCTGACGATGAGGACGCTGAGTGCGCGCTCCTCGGGTACGACATGCGCTCGGACGGCACGGGCAGTGACAACCTCCATTGCCGGTACGCCGGCGACGTGCGGGACATTGGGGCGGGGGGGGTGAGCGTGCACAACAAGGGCGAGTACAACTATCTGGCGATGAACGGGCAGGAAGTCTTCAAGTTCGCTGTGCGCGCGGTGCCACAGGTGGTGAACGGGGCGCTTGAGATGGCAGGGATGGTGAGGGCGCGGGAGGGCAGGCGCGCCGCGCGAGCTTGCCTTGCGGATGCACGCGCCGATGGCCTCGCGGAGTGCCGCGCTGACAGCTGCTGCGTGCCCACCCTCGCGCTCTCGCAGGACGCTGAGGAGATCGACTGGCTCGTGATGCACCAGGCGAATGCGCGCATTCTGGACTCGGCGGCGAAGAAGGTTGGCATTGATCCCGCCAAGGTCGCAAGCAACCTGGCCAAGTACGGCAACACGTCAGCCGCGTCGGTGCCGTTGGTGCTGGACGAGTACGTACGTACGGGCAAGATCAAGCCGGGAGACGTGCTGGCGACTGCGGGCTTCGGGGCCGGGCTCACCTGGGCGTCCGCCCTGGTGCGGTGGGGTTGATGATCATATTTTCACGTAAATGGGTATCACCTACTCGCTCTTGCATGGCTGGGCTTGAACGCTCTCGCAGTGCGCGCCATCTTTGCTGCGCTGCTGCCCCTACCACCGCGAGCGCGCGCCTGCATAATAGAAACGATAGATCGATGCCAAGTGGTGCGTGTGGCAACATGGTGCATGGGAAACAAGTGTACTCAGTGCGGTTCATGCGCAATCAATCAGTCACTGTACGGGGGTTGCATCACTCGCACCAACGCTCGGCAGTGTCTTCCGGGCACGGCTCAGCATCGGCCGGGCATTGCGGCGGCGGGGGCCTGCCACCTGCCCAAGAAGACATGGGAAACCAATCACCACTCACGATGCGTGGTGCTGCCACGGCAGTTGCGGCAATCGTTGGGGTTCTCCAGGCTCTGTAGGCGAGGACGTCACGGCACGACGCCGACGCCAGCGCCAGTGGCTCTGACGGCGGCCTGTGCCAGGGTGCATGTCCCGTCTGCCCGTGCCGGTGCTGCCGCAGCGGGAGAGACGGCAGCGGAGGTTCAGACTCGAGTGCAGACAACTCCGGTGCTTGCCACCGCCTCATGGTCGCCGCCGCCTGACGAATGACTTTTAACGACGGGGTGGGAGGCAGCGGCGTGATCTTCCCTCGATGCCAGCCAGCACACCCAGAGCTGTCTATGAGATGGCTCGTGCCTTGATCAGCGGTGGGGGAGAACGATAGGTACGCCGCGCACGCCTGCGGGCCCTTGTCGACAGGAGGTACGGCGGCAGTCCGCCCCGCGTCTGACGCATCGCCGAGGCACGGTGCCATCGGTATGTCCCTCGCGTCCCCGCCAATTCGCATGCCGCACACAAGATCAGCTCCTGCATGCATGCGCCTCGCCTGCTGCGGCGGCGGAGTCGAGGGGACGAGGCGCCGCGCCGCGCTACGAGCGGCAAAGAGCTGCGCCTGCGGGGCAGGCAGCGGCGACATTGCCGTCGGCCCCAGGCCGAGACCAGCTAGTGCCTTCGAGTCCGCGCGTGCCCTGCGCGCGTGCCCGACGCTGCGGGCACTCGCCCTCGGAGCAATATTGCTGGCAGCGTGAGCACTCGCCGCGTTCCCGCTGTTGCCGCCGTGGAGCCGCCTAGGGCCCATCCGTTGGGAGCGCACGGTCGGGCCGAGCACGCACGCGGCATCCATGCTCCGATAATGAACGAGACCAGCACCCACATCCTGCCGGTCCCTTTAGTTGTGACACGGGCTCCTGGTGGCGGCCTTCGTAGAGGCCGTGTGCACTAGCGCCCGTATCTTCCGATGAATTGCTCGTCTTGGCCTTGATCCTCGACGCCTTGCTGGTCGTCGTTGCTTTGCCGCCCTTGCTGCGGCGTTTGGCCCCGTCGCTGCCAGGCTTGCCACCCTGCAAAGGAGTGGAGTGAGGGGAGAATGCAAAGCGTACGTCCACGTGTGGCCCCGGATCGCACGAGCCCAGCAAGCTGCGGTGTCAGCGAGTGCGCTCTGGTATCCTACGTTTGTTCCGACACGCACGCACGACAACGGGTGACCTGTCGCACTACGTGGCGAAGGTTGCTTCACCTGTCAGAGAGATGGCGCAATATCCACTCACTGGATTTCTGTCATGCCAATCGGCAGCACGCAAGTGCGCGCGCTTGCGCTCGCGCGCGCCGTCCCTTCTTGATGCAGACGACATCGTGCCTGAACCAGCAGAGGCTGCCCTTGGGACACGCTCCCTTGTCGCGCATGTGCGTGCACACCTCGCGACCGACGCGCTCAGGGTAGGCATTGCCCAACGCTGACGAGTGCGAGCGTACCCACTCGAGACGATCGTCCTCGGTCTCCAGCCACTCGGCAGGCACACCTCTGCGCGCATTCGCCGCCGCACGGTTGCGTGCGCGAGCCGCGGACTCATTGGTGTCGCTCGCGCCGACGGGATCCCCCGTAGGATGGGACAATGACAGCCCTGCGCTCATTGCGGTCGTGAGCGAGGAGCCGCCTGCCCTTGTGCCAGGCTTGTGGTGCCAATGCGGTGGCCACCAGAGCCGTCCAGGAGGGCGTTCTACGCGACGTCGGGGGGCACGCTGCCTATGCTGCCAGGCGCAAGAGGTGCGCACCCAGGCCCCGCCGCGCGCGCGCGGTGTGGCCGCACAGGGGATGGCGAGCGCAATGCTAGCTACTCGGCAGGGCACGGCCGTGCCGTCGCCCGGCGACGGACGCAGTCGCTGCGAAAGCGAAACATCGAAACACTCCGAATGTCATACGCAGCGGCATGCGTCTCGTGCACGTGCGTTTGCACGAGCGCGCGGCGACGACGCCTCCGGCGCCCAAGAGGAGTTTTGCTGGTAGAAACACTCATCAATCAATCAATGCATCGATCACATGCGCGTGCGCGAGCTCGATCGCAGCACACGCAATCATTGGGCGAGAGTGCGCCGAGAGACGGGGTCCATGTCAACATCACGTGGGACGCGGTCGAGATGACGTTTCGCGAGGTGCCGATGGGGCCGCCGTGCGGGGCCGCCGCCGCCGCAGATACGCCCGCTGCGTGCTGTGCTGATGCAGATCGCGCCCGAGAAATTCGGTGGCCTCCCATTGCACCTGTAGAAGACGTCATGTTTCGATGGTTTGAGGCCGCGAGTCGTGCGGCATCCCAGCGGCGCACAAAGAGTTGCGCTCCCGGCCGGAGGCGCAGAGGGCACGGAAGGGTGGGATGCGGCGCGGCACGGGCCCGCCCCTGGCGAGAACTTCGGCCGTCCGTTTCCGCTGGCACTCAGGGCAAAGTTGGCCGCAGAGGAGGTCACACCATCACACGGCGCAGCGAGCTGCTGCGCGGACGAGCAGTCCGTGGGCACCTCCGCGGGTGGCACCAGCACACCCATCACTGCTACACTGTGTCGTACGAGTGCGCTCGCACGTCATGCGCGCCCGCTCAGCTGTTCGGTATTTCATATCGATACAAATTCGAACATTTACATACCTCGAGGTACTGCTTCGGACGCGCATGTGTGCACGCCGTAGCGCGTCCGCACGTGCAAGCGTGGCAAACGGCCGCGCCGTTGCGCGCACCCCGGGCGCACTGGCCACGCCCAGCAGGTTCGCGGGGTGCTCAGCCACCCTTGCCAGGAAGGACGAGGTCGATGCTGTGCCATGAGTTGGTCAACAAGCCGCGCATGTTCCACACATCTGCCGCCGTAGATGGCTGGGTGTTGTGTTCGTCGTCGAGCGCGCGCACCCGAAGGCGCAACGGCGTCGCCTCGCCACCCGCCGCCCGCTGCGCCGACTCGGGGATCGGTACGCTCGCCTTCCATAGAGTCCACGCGTATGTGCGCCCCGCGCTCTTCTGGGGCCGGTCCAGCTCGGCCTGTGTCCAGTTCTCGCCATCGAAGGATACGTCCACTCGCAGGATGCCTCTACCACCGCCAGCGAAGGCGTAGCCCGCGCACGCGACCTCGCCGTCGCGTGGGCTCACCGTCGCCCCGGGTACGGGCGAGGTGATCGCGCTCTGCAAGGGCGTGTCCTGAATAGGGATTGCGTGCTTCGCGCCCTGGGCGAGGTTGTCGAAGGAGGTGTTCGGCGGGTAGATCTTGTAGTCCTGCCGTTGCCAGAAGGACTCAGATTCTTCGTCCGCGACCTCGAGAGAGGCGACCCACTTGACAGAGCGTGCACCCGTCACGCCGGGCACGATCACGCGCACCGGTGCGCCGTGATCGCGCGGCATGGGCTCACCGTTCATCTCGTACGCCAGCACGGCCGAGCCGTCACGCAGAGCGCGCCGGGCGGGCACCGAGCTGCCGTATGGGTCGCCTGAAGGGTCGAGATCCATTCCCTCGAAGCGCACGTGCGCCTCTCCTTCGCCGGTCGCGAGCGCCTCGACATCGATCCCCGCGGCCTCCAGCACGTCGCGCAGGCGCGCGCCGCCCCACACCGCGTTCGAGATGGCACCCACGCCCCAGTTGATGCCCTTGGTGGGCTTCACCTCGTTCGCCGAGGAGCGGCGGTTGCCCGTGCATTGCATCGTCGCCTCCACTTCCACCTTAGGAAACTTCTTGAGGTCGTCCAGAGACAGCTCGAGCGTCCCGGAGCTTGCACCAGCTCGCGTGTCGCCCACGCTGAGCACGTAGTCCTTCTCATCCACCAGGGGCACCGGCATGTGGTGACGAATGAAGAAGAGCGGGATGGGCGTGATGCGTGCGTCAGCCAGCGTCGCCGCAGGCGACTCGGCATTGAATGGCTTCGGTGACTGCACGACCAGCGCCGGGTGGCGCGGCGGGTCCTCCGCGTATGGGTCGTCGATGTCGGCGATGGCCGCGGCCGCGGCCGCGTCCTGCCGCAGGTTTCCAATCCGTAGCGTCTCGAGCAACTGGAGCGTCGCCAGCTTGCCGTGAGGCTCGGCGAAGAGCGCCCAGAACGGCTCGAGTGCTCCGCCGGCTGCGAGCATGATCTTCTCCGAGCCGCCGGGGTGGCCCTTCGCGAACTCGGTTATGTCATACACTCCCTGGCCGTACGAGACCCACACGCCTGACTTTGGCTCTGAGTGCGTCGACACATCGGCGGCGGTGTACTCGGGCAAGTCCTCGCGGCGAGAGGCGTATCCGGGCGCAGCCGACGCGGGATGCGCGTCGCAAGGCGCCGCGCCGGCGTCCGCCCTCAGGACTGCGCCTCTTGCTCGGAGCGCGTCGAATGCGAGCGGCGCGTGCCCCGACGCCCACGCTGCGAGGCCAGCTCCCACAGCGGCAGCAGCCGCCGCACCGAGCGCCGCCATCGCCACCTCGGCCTAGACACCCTTCGAGCGCAGCTGGTTGGGGGCGGGAAGGGGGGAGGGAAGGGGGGGGGAGTCGAGCGTTATCCGCTCGCCCTCTGCCGCCGCGCAGCCCGCGCGCGCGCACTCGCGCCCCACATCAAACCACATCCCACGCGGCGCTCATTGCACGATAGGGTTTACAAAATTACCCCAACTCCTCAACCCTAACATCTATGCGCGCGCGCGCGCCCTGGCGCGTGCGCACTCGGGGCGCTTTTTTTTTTTTTTTTGATGGGATGCATGGCGGCGCGCCCGCGCCGGCCGAGGCGGTTTGCAGTGCGACGGGCGCGTTTTTTTTTCTTTTCCTTTTTCCATGCGATGGCCGGGCGCTCACGCATCCGCGTCCCGCCTTTCTTTCCATCCCCGCACTTCAGCCCCTTTGTTCGCCTTCGTACGACCCGAAATGACGGAGGAGGCTATTTCAACCGGCTCCCCCCCCTTTTTTAAAAAATTTGCCGCCAAAAACCGGCGTCGCCCGGCCGGCGGCCGGGGCCGGCGGCCCTGCGGCGGGGGGCGCGGGGCAGCGCGCGTGCGGTTTGACGTACGAGCACGGCGCTGATAAGCTCGCCCGTGGGTATATTTAACATCACTTTCAGAGTATTTGTGGTTGTTGGATGTATTTTGATGGTGCGTACCCAATCCGCGCGGCGATTGCACCGCGCGCGCCGGCGCGCGGGCCCGACTCCGGCCGCACGCATGACGCAGCGCACGGACGTGGCGCTGGCGTCGCTGGCGGAGGCGTCTCGCGAGGCGTTGCTGGACCTACTGGCCGAGAACGCCGACTCGGTTGCCGTCGAGGAGCTTGCGGACGGAGATGCAGCCACGAAAGTTCCCACGGAGGCCACCGACGGCGCGCCGGCGCCGCGCGGCGAGGACGTCGACGCTGACGAGGAGTACTCCGACGCGAGCGGGTACATCCTCGAGGAGAGCGACGAAGAAAGCGTCGTGGATATGGCGCAGCCGCAGGAGGATGCGGGCGCGGGCGTGCAGCAGCAGGAGAGGAATGGCCCAGACGAGGGCACAGAGGCGCCCGCAGCTGCGGTAGATGGCGCGGAGCGCTCCCTGGCGGCCGTGTGCGGCTACAAGGGCGTGGTGCCAGTGCCGGGCGTGAGGCCGGTGCCCACTCCCGCCGCTGTCGGACGCGGCAAAGGAAGCAAGCCGCGCCAGCTCGAGTCGGACTCGCGGCTTCTCGCTCCCACCCTGAGCGCGAAGATTAGGGCGCAAGAAAACACGAGGGGCGGCGCACGTGGCGACGGCACGGACGCCGCAGCAGCCACGCTGGTCGCGCTCACGCTCGAGGGCGCCAGCGAGGCTTCGGAGGGTAGCATCAAGCTGCCAGCGCTCGCACAACGCGTGCTCGACCGCCACCCCACCCTTGTGGCTCGACTGAGCGCGTCCGCCGCTGCTACCGCGCGCAAGCGTCCCTCTGCATGGGCAATTCGCGCGGCCGAGGACTTGTACGACGACCGCTACGCCGCGGAGGTTGCCGACCTCGAGGGTGCGGGTGCGGCAGCAGCGCGCTCGGCGTCCGAGGCCGGGGCAGTCAGCTCCGCGCCCATGGTTGCGTTCGTGAGGCGGCGCGCCAAGAAGGCCTTCGGCGTCCGCGCGCTGTGGGAGCGCCACGTGTGGGAGCTCGCGCTCAGCATGGAAACCCTCGCGAATGGTCCGCCGGGTGCCGAGGCAGACGCAGCCTCGCTGTTCTTTCAACTGTGGCACCCCGACACGCCGCGCGAGGCAATCACGTTCTTCCTGTTCGCCAGGCAGCACCTGCTGCGCACGCTGAGCCGCGCGGTGTCGCCCGTGCGCACTCGTCCTGCCAGCGGAGGCGCACGCACGGGGGCATCGGGTGTTCCGGTGGCGCAGGGCGGGGGTGCGGCGCTGCTGCTCGCGCGGCCATCGTTGCGCTCCGAGGTTGCGGAGGGCGTCGTGGCTGCTTCGATGGGCTCCGCTCCCAGGCTCATGCGGGTGGTCATGCGATTGGTCAAGGGCAGCAGCGACCAGCCACGCGGCTACGCCGGTGGCAACCGTGGCGGGTACATGGGTAGCCACACGTTGCTGCGTCTGATGGTGTCAGCCTTTTTGGGCGTCGAGCCAGTGCACGGCCCCAGTGACGAGGCTAAAGCGGAGGAGGCATCGCCCAGCGCGTCCTCGCAGGGGCGTCATGAGACTGACGCGGCCGCGCACGCCGAGGGTGGGAACATTTCGCAGCACGAGACGGTGATGGGCGCAGTCTCGACTCAGGCCGGTGCCGTGCTCAAGGCGCTCGGCAATTGGGCGGTTGAAGCCTAGGAGCAAACCAGCGAGCGCGCCACGTCGCGTATAAATCGTCGTGCAATTAGTCCGATAGAGCGCCCCGGGCGGGACACAGGCATTGCGCACGCGCGGTCACATGTTCGGCACGTTCCGAAGTGCCGCGAGCACCTCGAGCGCGGTGGGCCTCTCGCCTGGTGTATGCGCGGCGCAAGTCTCGATGATGTCACGCAGCTCGCGCGGACAGCTCAGCGGCTGGGGCGGGCGCTCACCGGCGCACACGCGTGTCTTTATGTCGGCAGGCTCGACTCCGTCCCACGGGCACTGTCGCGCCACGAGTTCCCACAGCACCATGCCCAACGCGTACACGTCGCTCGCGGGAGAGGCCGCCACGCCCTGACTGAACATTTCGGGCTGCGCAAGTGCCCGCGTGCGTACGCGAGGTGTCAGCGCCCGCTTCCCGCACTCCTGGCAGCTCGCCGCCTCGAATCGGGGCCCATCGCGCTCGCGCGCCCACGCGCGCGAGCGAGGCGCGCGCGCCCGCACCGCCATGTACGCTGGTGTGCCCGCACCACGCTTCTTGCCAGACGCGAGGCCGAAATCGGCCAGTTTGCAGCGCCACGCGCGGTCGACGAGCACGTTTGCGGGTTTCAGGTCTTGATGCACCACAGCGGGTTGCCTGTTGTGCAGGTACGCCAGCGCGCGGCAGATGTCCGAGCCGACTTCCTGCGCGGCAGCGCGGCGCCGCGGCAGCAGCACGCCGTGGGAGCGTCGTGTGTGTGTCGTGGTAAGTGCTCTTGGTATTGCACGGGGCACGACCCCACGCGCACGCTCAGTCACAGATGGGAGGCATGCGTGCGAGCTCACGCTCACCTTGATGCGCTTACGATCAACGTCGATCTGCGACGCGTGCAAGACCTCGTGCAGCGACTTGGGCAAGTACTCGAAGACGAGGCGCAGCTCTGACGGCGGCTCGGTGACAGCGCCGAGCAGCTGCACCACGTGCGGGTGGCGTAGGTCGCGCAGAGCGAGTAACTCATCGTCGAACTCCGCGCGCGCGGCCGCGGCGTCGTCGGCACCCGCGCCGAAGAATCGCTTCACCGCCACGGGTGTCGACAGCCACATGGCCCGGTGCACCGTGGAGTAAGCGCCACCGCCGACGCGCTCGCGCTCATCGAGCTCGGTCGCGTCGATCGCGAGGCGCGCGAGGGACGACATGCCCGCGCGCCCGCCCGCCCCGGATCTGCGGGCCGGCAGCCGGCCACGCACATGCGCCGCAGCGCGCACGCGCTGTGGCCCACCGCATCCCGCCTGCGCCCCCCCCTCCCGCCCCCTTCCAATCCCCGCGCCCCGCCCCTGCCGCACCGCCGCCCCTCCCTCCGCCCGCGGGGAGGCCGCCGTGCTTGCTGCGTGCGCCCCACATCGGGATCGAGGCGCGCCACCGCATTCATGGTTTTTCGAATTCGCGTGGTATCGTCGCCGGCGGCGCCAGCCTCGCTCGCGCGCGCGCGCGGCGCGCGCGCGCGCGCGCGGGGGAACCAGAACCGGAACCATTTCTTCTCCGCGCTTCTGTCTCGGCGATGCGGGTGCGGATTGAAAGACGCGGAAGCCGGGCATTTCGACGCGCGGGTGCGTGTCGCCCTTCGAGTTTTCGCGCGCGCGCGCGCGCGCGCGCCACACCGCGCGCGTGGTCGGGCGCGCGCGCGGAGACAGGGGGCAGCAGAGGCTCGCCTGGCCGGGGTCCCCGCGGCTTCGCCCGAGCGAGCAGAGGCAGGAAGAGGGGGCGCGGGCGAGCTCCGCCCCGCCTCCCCGAGCTCGCGCGACCGATGCCCGCGCGCGCGCGCGTGCCTGGGCCGGCATGGCGCGCGGGGCGGGCGACGTGCCGCTCGTGCTGCGCGTGCGCGTGCGCGAGGGGCGCGGCTTCCCGGAGGCTCCGGGCGCACAGCTGATCGACCTCGCCTCCGGCTCGCCCGAGGGCGCGCTCGACGGCGCCGAGGCGTACTACGTCAGCTGCGAATTCAACGGCGAGCTCTGCGAGACGGCGGCGGTCGCGCGGCCACGGTGGGGCGGCGAGCGCGGCGAACTTGAGTGGCGGCTCAGCAAGGGCGAGCTCCGCCGCTGCCTGGCAGGGGGCGGGCAGGCCAAGCTCGTGTGCTGGCTCAGGCGCGGGCCGGCTTCCTGGGAACAGCTGGGATGGCTTGTGCTCGACATGAAGAGCGCACGCGCCAACGCCGACCGGATGGCAACCGGCGAGGACGGTGCTGACTTCGGGCGGTGGTACCCGCTCACGGGCAGCGGCCGCCAGGGCGCCGCCCTCGCGCAGCTGCGTGTGTTTCACTCGCTCGAGGAGGACTCCCTCGCCATGTGTGAGCAGGAGGACACCCAGCCGCTCGGCGGGAAGGAGGACGCCCCCGAAGCCGCACGAGGTGGCGCTTCCGACGGCTTCGAGATCGAGGAGGTGGCCGCGACCGAAGTTGACAACCTGGCAGACGCGTGGTGCAACGCCTCGGTGGAGGAGTACGGCGACGAACCCGCCATGGCCGGAGATGACGCGGCCGCCGCTGCCGACGTCGTTACCGAACGCGCGCACGAGGCTGCGCGTAGCAGCGACAGCGCGGCCGCGCACGCGCCCGAGAGGGTGGCCGAGGCCGAGGCAAGGGCTGAGATGACGGACGAAGCCGGTACGGGCGCTGAGGACGACGCAGACGCCGAAGCGGCGATCGTCGAGGCTGCCGAGACAGGCGCCATAATGGCCGCTGCAGCGACTGGGCCGCGCCTAGAGCCCGGCCCCGCCGCTTCGCCGCCGCCGCGCGCCAGCAGGCTGCCCGCACCCGGATTTCTCGCGGCGTCGGTAGACGTCGCAATCGCCGAGGTGTCCTCGACCGTCGCTGAATTAGCATCCGAGGTCGCCGACGACGGCGTCGCTGAGGGGGCAGATGACAGCTTCCACGTTGAGTCCACGCCAAGGCTGAACATGCCACCCGAAGCGTTCCTCTCGATTCTCGACTCGGTGATGGGCGCGCCGTCGCCGGCGCTCGTTGCATCGCCCGCCGCCTCGCCGCCGGTAAGCGCCGAGGCCGCGGGCGACGAGGTCAAGGCCGATCCCGCCGAGGTTGAGGCGCAACCTCCGGCGCCGCCGCCCGCGGCTGTGGCTCTCGAGGTGGACGGCAGCGCCGACAGCGCCGTGCTGACAGGAGCGCTTCGCGAATCAGCAGCGGCCGCACTGAGCGCCCACGCAACTGTGACGTTGGGTGTGGTCGACAGCGCAGGCGAAGGTGGCGAGGGCCTCGCCGAGAGCGAAGGTCTCGTTGCGCCCGTCGTGGATGCTCCCGAGCCCGCGGCCGAGGCTGTTCCCGAGGTTGAGGCCGCGCCGGTGGCGGGCACGAGCCTACCGCCCGCGCCTGGTCCGCCGATCTCGCTGCTGCCGCCCGCGAGCGAGATGGCGTCGGCGGCGCTGGTGCCGGAGGCACCCGACGCTATCGGCCAAGGCACCGCCGCGAAGACCGCCACGCCCGGGGACGACTCCGAGCTGGCCTTCACTTTTTCGGTGGCAGTGCCAACATTCCGCGCGTCCAAGAAGCTGCCAATGGCTTCCGCCAAGGTGTACACTCGCATCATTTTGCCGGCCGGCGTCGTGGGCAAGGGCAGGGCGCCCGTGCGCAGCGCGCCGCCGGCGGACTGCTCGCGCGGCGCACAGGTAGCGCTCCCAAACTCGGCCGCCTCGGTGGTCTTCGATTCGTCGGTGGTGCACGTGGCTCGCTCGATCGTGCGCGAGCAGTCGATGAAGGTCGAGGTGTGGCACAGGGACTCGCTACGCGCGGATTCAATGCTCGGCGTTGCGTCGGTGAATTTACAGCCGCTGCTCACAGCAGCGAGCGCCGAGGGCTCGGCGGCGGTGCTCGCCAAGGACAAAGGGAGGGCTGTCGAGGTGGGCAAGCTGCACGTTGTGCTCGCCCTAGACGCTGCGCCCAAGGCGAGCCCCAGCACAGCCGCGACCAAGAGGACCAAGACGTCCAAGGCCGCAAGCGTCGCAGTGACGCCCGGCGCTGCGGCGAATCCCGCACTGTCAACGGCGGCACCCGCGCAGGCGGTCGCAGCCGCGCTGCCGACCGCCGCCGCGATGGCCGCCGCCGACGCAGTGGCTGCGTCGGCGCACACGTTCGGCGTTGCACCTGGTGCGGCTGCGCCTCCGCCGCCTGCACCACCCGCAGGCATCGCCTCGGCGGATTTCGGCGCGGCATGGGAGCTGGAGATGTGGAAGGACGCGGAAAAGGCGCGCTTCACCGCAGCCATGCGCGAGCGCGAGCTTGCGCGCATGGACGCGCTGGAGAAGGCCTGGCGTGAAGGAGCTGAGGCGGGCGAGGTCGACATCGCGGAGCGGCGGGCGGCAGCGGCTGAAGTCGAGCGGCAGGCGCGCAAGACGCTCGAGCGGGCGCGGGCGCACGAGCGCGAGGCGGCCGCCCTCGCAGAGACCGCGCAGCTACGCCACGATGCAGCCGAGCGCGAGATGCACGCACGCATCGCCGAAACCACGGCGGCCGCAAAGCGCGCCAAGGCCGAGGCCGCGAGCGCCGTGGACATCGAGCGGAGCCGTGCAAAAGAGGCCGTGCGCCTGCGCACAGCCGCGGAGGCGCAGCTCGAGGCGGAGCGCAAGCGCCTGGTTGCGCTCGAGAGCGAGTTCGACGAATACCGTGCCAAGCAGCGCGCGACGCCCGAGGTGGCACTTCGCGCGGAGGTGGCCAGCCTCAAGGAGCGCCTGGCTGAGACTGAACGACGGCTCGATACCACCGTCAAGGCGAAACGCAGGTACAAGGCGCACCTACGCACGGTGGTGCTCGAGCTAGGTCGCACGCAGCAGAAGGTGGTGGCCCAGGAGAAGGTCAAGTTGCGTGACCTTTCCGCGCGCGCGGACGTCGAACGCATCGCAGGCTACGCGGGCCGCCACGCAGATGGCCTCGAGGCCGAGCGCGTGGAGCTCTCTGACATGCGCGAGCGCTTGCAGTCGCTGCGCAACGCCATCGAGGGCACGCTCGCCGACGATTCGGACAGCCGCGCTGCGGCGGCAGCCGCGATGGTGGCGGCCAAGCGCGGTGACACGCAGATGCCCACGGCTGCGGACGCGATCGAGGCCATGTTCATGCCGGAGCCCTCGCCCACGCCGGCTACCGCCTCTCCGCCGCCGTCTGCGCCGCCATCGGCCGTACCTCCGCCGTCTGCGCCACCGTGCGCCTCGGCTGGGGCAGATGAAGAATGTGCGGATGCGCAGCTGCGCGAGTCAGCAACGGACGCCGAAGGCGTCGCAGGAGCGCTCGACGGTAGGTTTGAACAGGCCGAAGTCGAGGCGACCTCGGTGGATATCGAGGCCGCGTCCCATGACGAGGCCGAAATGGCAGAGAGCGCTGGCGGCGGGCAACCCGCGCCAGCGTCACCCAGGAGCCCTGTTCAAGCGGCGGCCGCCGGGTCGCCCTCGTCGTCGGTGCCGCCTACGCCACCGCGCAGCGCTCGCAGCAGCGTGGACGCCGGCGCGAGCGCAACCACCTCGAGCGCCGCCGGCGCTGCCGCACCAGCGCTGGCTCCGCTCCGGGGGAAGGCCGCCGCGCGCGAGGCCATTCGGCTCATGCGCGAGCGCTCCGCCTTGCTGGCAACCGGCGCGTACGCCGCCGATGACCCGCTCATCGTGGAGCTCGAGGGCAAAATTGCCGATCTGTCGGGCAGCGCCGAGGCGGCGTCACCGCCTGAGGGCAAAAGGCAGGGCGCCGCCAGAGGAAGGTCGGCTGCGCAGAGAAAGGAGCGCGGGCCGCAGCTGGTAGCAGGGGCATAATGCACGCGCTCTATCATTGACTACTCATACCCCAACAGGCCACACGGCACGCGCGCTTCTCCCTGTGGCGGATCGTACAGAACACGATCGTGTTACGCGCTCACGCGACGCGACGCGGCGACGCGTCGCGAGAGGCATGGATCCCACCCAGATCCCACCCAGCCGTGCGCGGCCGCGCGCGGGTGCGGCAGTGCTCGTGAAATGCCGCCGCGCGCGGCAGATACAGCTGTAGCTGCTAGCTGCGTGGTCCCCCCCCCCCGCCCCCCCCCGCCCAGTGGCAGACAATCGCACGAAACAGGAGGGCTGCCCAGTGCCGCGTCCCCACCTTAGTAGAGGCTGCCGATGCTGGTGAAGATGTTGTTGTGCGTGGGGTCGGCAAGGTGCTTGGTAACGTTGGCGTACGCACCCTCGCCAGTCACGGTAGCCTGGAAGACGCAGCCCAGCCACGCCACCATCGCGAGGCGCGCGTGCTTGATCTCCTTGAGCTTCAGGTCGGCCTCGTCGTACCTTCACGGGCGGTGCGCGCGCGCGCGGCGCGTGTCAGCGGGCGGCGGCGCAGCATCGATTCCGCGGCATGGCAGCACGACAGGCCAACCAGGCCTGCGCAGGACTAAGACGCACGCGCACGCACTTGTCGACCATGCCGAAGGGGTCGAAGCGGCCGCCCGGGTAGAGCTTGGGCGCGCCCTCGAGCTCCGGGAAGGGGTTGGGGATCTTCTCGGCCTCGCCGAAAGGCTGCAGCCCCGTGCGGAAGATCTCGGCGAAGCCCATCAGCAGGATCTCGTGGAAGAGGAGGTAGCCGAAGTAGTAGTACGAGCCGGTCTCCTCGGGCGCGTTCTGGCCGGCGATCGCGAGCGGGAACGCATCGATGAGCGCCGAGCAGTCATCGGGCGTGCACAGGGAGCCCGCCTCGTACCTACAGGCCGCGGCCAAGCGCGCGCGCGGGCGCGCGCAAACACCGGCGCGGGAGGGAGCACGCACGCGTGAGCCTCTGGAGCCAGCGCGAACGGTCCGGATGCGCGCATGGCGAGCGCGCGCGGCGACGCTGCGCGGGGGCAGCGCTCGGGCGCCAACGCATCCGCGCCGCTCGGCACTCACCAGGGAATGCCGGTGAACTGCTCCTGCGTGAACACGCCGGCGACAGCGAGCATGGCGAAGCGGCCGTGGATGAGCTCGCGCTCGGCGTTCTTGCCGGTGGTGTCGTAGTCAGGCACGATGGGCGACTTGCCCGGACCGCCCGGGTACGTGCCGAACTCGGGGTACTCGCTCTTGAACACCCCGTACGCGGCGCACGTGCGCGCGCGGCGCGCGGCCGGCGCGGCAGCGCGCGCGCTGAGCGAGGACTACGGCGCGGCCGAGCAGGCGCACACGGGCGCGGGCGAGGCGAGGCGCGGCAGCGCGCGCCGCGGGGCCGCGGCGATCGCCCGGTGAGGACGCCAGGCGCAGTCGTGTCAGCGCGCAGTCTCGAAGCGCCTCGAGTGCCTCCCGATGCACTCCCTCACCCTCCAGCCCTCCTATCTGCCAGCGTGCCCGGCTGGCGAGCGGCGCCCCCACCCCATCCCCCGAGCGCCGGGCGTGGGGCGCCCGCGCGGCGCACGCATCGTACGCGCAGGCGTCGCCGCGGCCTGGCGCGCCGGCGCCGCGCAGGCGCGCGCTTTCGGCCGCGCGATCCGGGTGCGTTTCGATGGCGCGCCGTTCCCCGGACACGGCGCGTCGCTTTCGACACCGCATGCTCCGCCGACGTCGAGCTCAGGCGGAGGGTGCTCGCGTGCCTCTCGTGCGACATTTGATCACCGTCGTTTGCGGCCTCCGCTCCATCGATCGCACAGGCGCGCGACGCGTAGGCAGGCGGGCTGCCTGCGCCGCCCTCCTGCTGCAGGGCGACCGACACCCCCGCCTGCGACTCCGGCCGGGACGCCGGCCGCGGGGGCTCTGCTGCCGGCGGCGGTGCGGCGAGCACCGCCCGCGATCCCGGCGGCCGGGCCGGCGGCGCTGCTCCGGACTCGCCTCTGCGCGCGTGTGAAAATCCCGCAAGAATCCCGGGGCGCGGGCTGCGCATATCTGTGGCTGGCCGCGCAGCAGCAAGCGCGCCTCGGTTGGAGCAGGCTGCGCGCGTGCATCTTTTCCCGCCCTCGCGCAGCAGCGGCGGCGGCCGCAGCGCAGGGGCCCGGCCGGCCTGGCTGGCCGGGGCAAGGGCCCCAGCCAGCCCGCCAGCCGGAGCGGCGCGCCCCGCTACGCGCAGCTCGATCGAGCTCCCAAACTCCCCTGCTGCAGCAGAGAGACGGCGGGGAGGAGGCGCAGGCAGCTCGTCGTTTGTTGTGGGGAGGGCGCTCCGTCTGTTGCGCTGTGAGTTTTGGACGCCGCCGCACCGCGTGTCCGTTGATGAACGCAGGCTGTGAGGACCGGCGGATGGCCCCTGCTGTGCTGCGCTGCCGTTACGCAGCGCCGCCGCTGCGCTGCGCCCGCTCAC
The DNA here is from genome assembly GCA_013416795.1 of Prasinococcaceae sp. CCMP 1430. Lineage (NCBI taxonomy): Eukaryota > Viridiplantae > Prasinodermophyta > Palmophyllophyceae > Prasinococcales > Prasinococcaceae > Prasinococcaceae sp. CCMP 1430. Next base: position 470,443 of record RQSC01000028.1, read on the forward strand.
CGCCGCTGCGATGGCCGCTGCTCGCATGGCGCTCCAGCGCCCGCGCGTGGCGAACGCCGCGCGCATGGCTGGCGCGGCCCCGCGATCCTGTGTGCGCGCGGCGCCGCGCGCATCGGCGCTCGTCGACACCGCAGGTGAGGGTGCGCGAAGGCGTGTGAGAGCCCGCAGCACGCGCGCTCATGGTGCGCGGGTGCGCCTCCGCCTGCCAGATGGGCGCGTGCGCTGACGCGTTCTCTCTCTCGCACGCGCTCAGTGCGCTGGGCGGCCGCGGCGCCGACGATGTACGCGCTCGTGTCGGTCAACGAGTACGTGACGCACCGCTACTATCAACACGGCGAGTTCAACAGCAGCGCCACCCTGAAAACCCTTTACTGCAAGCTCACCGGCGCGGAGGAGGCGCCGACGGTCAGGGTGCGTGTCCGCGGGGTGCGCGCGTGCGAGGATGCGCGCAGAGCGCGAAAACCACCCCACGAGCACTGCGTGCGGCGCGGCATCATGACCTGCACTCGCGCGGGCACGTCGTTCGCTAACTCAGCGCTTGCGCGCGCGCGCGTAGGGCGGCGGGCACATCGAGCACCATGCCGAGACGCTCGACGACATGTCGCTGCGCGCGTCGCCGAAGTGGCGTCAGACCCCCACGGCCGTTGCGCTGGACGAGGACCCCTACCGCGGCACGGCCTTCAACTGGGAAACCACGCGCCTCATGCTCGGGCAGCAGGCCATCACCAGCTATCCCGTGCTGCTCGCGATGGGCTTCAGCCTGGCCTCCTCGACCACGCTGGTGGTGGGGGCGGTGCTCGCGCACGCGCTCGTGTGGAACTGTCTGCACCCGCCCATGCACGGCCTTGCGGACGTGCCTATCACTGACGGCGTGCCGGGCGACGTACTCAAGGACCTGCGCAGCAGCGCCTACTTCAAGTGGATCTACGCCAACCACGAGGGCCACCACATTGCGGGTCGCTGCAACTACAACGTGTGCTGCCCTGGCATGGACCACGTGATGGGCACCTACGTGCCGCCTGAGGTTTGGCGCCCGATGGCGCGCATGCCCGAGCGCGAGACGCCGCGCCCGCAGTACGTCGCCAACGAGTACGCGGAGCTGTGCGCGGCGGAGGACGCCGCCGCCGCGGAGCTTGCCAGCGTGACCGCCTAAAGCAGCAACGACGCGCAGCAGAACGAGTGTAATATTCCCGGAGTCATGTTTCCAGCCAGCGCGTATTACTTGGCCGAAGCCCGCAGGCTGCGCAGTCTGTTGACGGCGGCGGCGAGCTCAACCCTGCGCGGACGCACGTAGTTGCCCATGAAGGATCCCGGCGCGAGGGAGTCCAGTCCCGCCGGCGTCCCGAGCGCCTCCTCAATGTGATCGAGCAGCTGCGGCAGCGTGGTCGTTCCCGCGCGCGAGAGCACCGAGCGCTGCAGCAGACACACCGCGTCGATGACCGCGCGCGTCTGACTCTTGTCGACGAGCTGCTCCACGCCGCCCAGGTCGACCTCGAGCTCGCCGATCTGCGCGCGATCGACCGCGCGCACCGCGCACTTGGCGCTGGCGTCCGCCACCAGCGCGTCCACCCTGCGTGGCGCTCGCGGCGGGAGCGGCTGCGCGTCGAGCGCGAGCGCACCCACGCCTGTTGCGGCCGCGAAGCGCTCGACCACGTCGCGCGCCTCCGCTGTGGCGTCGTAGCACCTGAATGAGTCCATGCGCAGCGTGCAATCGGCCACCGAGAAGTACTCGCCGCAGCCACCGATGACCATCACACACGACACGCCCGCCGCCGCGAGCGCGCGCACGCGCGCGATGAAAGGCGTGATGGGTTCACGGTCAGCGGCCACCAGCGCGGCCATGCGCTCGTCGCGCACCATGAAGTTGGTGGCGCACGTGTCCTCATCCAGCAGCAGCAGCCGCGAGCCTGCCTCGAGCGCCTCGACGATGTTGGTGGCCTGCGAGGTCGAGCCGGAGGCGTCGCCGGTCGAAAAGTCGGCGGTGTCCTTGCCGTAGGGCAAGTTGGCGATAAAGGGCGAAATGTCTACGCCGCTGACACTGCGGCCGTCCTCTGCGCGTATCTTGGCAGCGCTGTCGGCCGTCACGACCAGCTCGCGGCCATCGCCGGGCACGTGGTCGTAGACGCCGCGCTCGATGGCCTTGAGAAGCGTGGACTTGCCGTGAAAGCCGCCGCCAACGATGAGCGACACGCCAGTCCGCACGCCCATCCCCGACACGGTGCCCGCATTGGGCAAGCTCGCTTCCACGCGCAACGCGCCGGGGCTCTCAAAGGGCACCGCCCCGCGCATGGGCTCGTCGTTGGCACCGCTCGCGCGGGGCAGCACGGCGCCGTCGGCGACAAACGCGACCAGGCCCTGCGTGGGCAACCATTCGCGCAGCGCGCGCTGATCCTCGACAGCCGCACAGTGCGCCTCGAGGGCGTCCGCGTCCAGAGAGCCGAAGCACAACGACGTGCGGGCGATCTCTGGGAGCCACACGCAAAGCGCCTGGTGCGCTGCGCGGCCCATCACGGTGCGGCCGCGCGCGGGAAGCGCGACCGTGAAGCGGCACTCGACGCAGCCGTCCGGCAGGAGCAGAACGCTGGAGCGGTCGAGGACCTCCTGGCCGGGAGCTGCACGCGAGAGCGCGCGCGCGCGCGTGTCAGCGGGGCGCGTCTGCGCGCGCGCGCGTGCCCGCAAGCGCGCCAGCACCCAGAGCGCGCGCACGCACTGTCGATGGTCATCGCACCGCCCTTGGGTCCGCCCCACCCCCCGCCGCCACCGCTTCCGCCACCGACGTTGGCGTCCGCCCCGCAGCGAGACGCGGCATCGGCGAAGCGCCGCGTGAGGAAGTCACGCGTGGCGACGCGCCGCGCCGGTGAGCGCACCGCCCACGCGGGCAGCGCAGCGCTCTCCGGCTGCAGCAGCACGCGCGCGCGACTTGGCGGCGCGAACGCGTCGCTCTGCACGCGGTCGACGAGCAGCGAGTAGCCGCCGCACTCCCAGCGCCCGCGCAGGTCCTTGTACGCGGGATACTGGTTCCCATCGATGCGCTGCAGCGTGTGCTCGAGCGCGGCGAAGTCGCCACGGTGCTGCAGCGGCCCGTCGGGCTCGCGGCCGCCGCCGCCGCCGCCGCCGCCGCCGCGGCCTGTGCTTGTGCTCAGTGGCCTTTCCAGGTATACAGAATATTTCGTATGGCGCGCGCGGCGGCGCGAGCGAGCCCACCAAGGCGCTCTCGCACGAGCTCGCGCTGCCGAGCGCCGCCGCGGGTCCGTCCGCGGGGATGATTGGGGGGGTAGGGTACAATTTGAGGTGCGATCAATAGGGTCCATTTTATTCGAAGTTAAGTCGACTTGTCCCAACGCCCCCAAACGCGAATCCGAATCCGGGCGGGTGGGTTGGCCGGCGAATGGGCATTGAACTGGGAACTGCGGTGCGAGCTGCGGTGCGTGCCCCTCGGTTTTTTTCGTGTCCGTTTTTGGTATTGTATTGTGTACCAAACGTCGGTGGTGCCACAGGGTGCGCCTGGCGCGTTGGGCGCCAGGCAGGTGGGAGGGGTCCGTAATTCGCGTGTCGTTGACCGCCGGAATCTCGCGGCCGGAGCGCGCTTTCGAGGCGGGCGGGCGCCGCGCCACCCTGCGCGCGCGCGGCGTCGCGCCCCATCATCAAGAGCAAATGACGCCCGTCCCTCGCGAAACGCGCCCGCGCATTTCGTCCGGCGTCGCGCAGATCGCCGCCTCGAGTTTCGCGCGGTCATGCCGGCCGATTCATTCGTGGGGCCGACAGACGCCCGCGCGCCAACCGATCGACCGACCGACCGAGCAACTCACAAGAGCGCACGGACGGCGGTCGTCGAGCGATCGATTTATCCATCGGTCGATCGGTCGGTCCTCGCGTGCGACGGCGGCACCCGCTTCGTCCGGCCATCGATGGATCGATCCGACCGGTCCGTCAGAATTTCGGCGGCGGCCGCCCGGCCGGCCGATGAGCGCGCGCGCAAGCCGTGATGACCGACCAGACCAGCCGCCGCTGCGTGGTGCAGGCGGCAACGAATTTGGTTGAGGGGCGGCGGCGGGAGGCGCCCCCGCGGCGGTGGGGGCCTTCCTGGAGTGCAGCGTGGCGCTGCCGGCGGCGCTTGCCGCGCCGATCGGGTTTCGTATGGTGCTCGTGCGCGCGGAGAGCGGCGAGGCCTATGGCGAGGATGGCGTCGAGCGCACCATCGACACGGCCGCGCGCCTCGCCGCGGGAGACCCCATGGCGCGCTTCGGGCTCCCGCACGGCGGCGAGGTCACGTACATGGTGGGATGCACGGTCGCTGCCGCGGACAATGCGTCGCTCGGCGACGCATTCACGAGTGCTGGCCCGGCGGGTGCTGGCGCGGCGGCAGGGGCTTACTGGAGCGCTGGCGTGACGCGCCAGCCCGCCGCACGGTCAGGCAGGCCGCCCACGCACGATGGACCCGCGCCGCCGCAGGCGCACAGGCTCGCCAACGAGGGCGGCATGGCGGATGGCTGGCATTCGAGGTGGCAAGCCGCCCCGGGCGGTGTCAGGCGAATCAGTAGCCTGGACGACTTGATGGCCGCAGGCTTTAGCAGCGACGACCTGCAGGCCGAGGGGGCGGACGCGGCCTACCCGCACTCCCCTGTGCACGGCAGGCGCGGTTTGCACGGCCACGCGCCGTCGACGCCGCCTGGGCCAGCCGTACGGTATGACTGCGGCATCGCCCTCGCGCCGCGCATCGCACACCAGCGCACGCCCTCGGGCGGCCGCCTGGAGCTGCCCTTGCACCACCACGCTCCCGTCGCAGGTGCGGCCGTCGCCGAGGCGGCCAGCGAGCACCATGCTGAGAACCAGTTTCGCGGCAAGCTCGCCATCGTCCTCGTCGGGCTTCCTGGCCGCGGCAAGACCTTCACGGCGCTCAAGCTGCAGCGCTACCTGCGCTGGCTGGGTCACAGCACGAAACACTTCAACGTCGGCCAGTACCGGAGAAACATCATGGGCTCGCACCACCCCGCGGAGTTTTTCTCGCCCTTGAATCGGCTGGCAGCGGAGGCGCGAGCGGCGTGCGCTCAGGCGGCGATAGACGACATGATCAAATTTCTCGACGAGGGGGGGGATGTTGCGATCTTCGACGCGACCAACAGCACCATCGCGCGTCGCGACATCATGATGAAGGCGACCAGGGGCAAATGCCGCTGCATTTTCCTCGAAAGCATCTGCACCGACGCCGAAATCGTGCTGAAGAACGTGCGCGAGAAGGTCGAGCTGAGTCCGGACTACAAAGACGAGCACGGCGGCACCTCCGACCAGATGGAGGCCGCCGTTTCTGATTTCCTGGAGCGCATGAGCCACTACGAGGCAGCGTACCAGACAATCGGATCGGTGGACGCCAGCGGTGTGAAGGAGGCGCCGCGCTCGTACATCAAGATGATCGATGCTGGCACCAACAGGCAGCGGATGGAGGTCTCGCGGATCTCGGGGTACCTACCGGGTCGCATCGTCACGTTTCTGGTGAACGCGCACATGCAGCCCCGGCACGTCTTCTTGTCACGGCATGGCCAGTCGATGGCCAACGTCAGCGCGCGCATCGGCGGCGACTCGCGCCTCAGCCCGCTCGGCCGGGCGTATGCGCGCAGGCTGGCGCGCTGGATGAAGAAACGCTTTGGCGGCGAAGCAGAGGGAGCGGAGGGCGTCGCAAGCGGCGACGGCGCCGCGGACTCCCCCTCGACGGCCAGCGGCAGGCCCCCGTCGGCGGCCCCGTCGCTCTCGCTCGACATGCGGCAAATGTCCATGGAGCGGGAACAGGTCGACGCGAGAAAGCTGTCTGCGCTGCAGGACCAGGACCACGCGGCGACGAGCGACGGGTGCCTCAGCCCGGCCACGGATGGCACGCCGCAGCCGACCCCGACAGGCGGCCTGAAGCCGCGCGAGGCGTTGGGCGACAGCTCGGTGCCCGTGATGGCGCACGATGAGTTCACGCACGGCCCGTACGAGGGCATGTCCGTCTGGACGTCGACGCTCGTGCGGACCATCTCCACGGCAAAGTACGTGGATCGCCGCGTGCCGCAAGTCCGCTGGCGAGCTTTGGACGAGATCGACGCGGGCGTGTGCGATGGGCTCACGTACGATGAGATCAAGGAGCAGATGCCGGAGGAGTACCACGCGCGAAAGCAGGACAAGATGTGCTACCGCTACCCTCGCGGAGAGTCCTACTTGGACGTCGTTCAGCGCCTCGAGCCGGTCATCATCGAGCTTGAGCGGCAGCGCACTCCGATACTCATCGTCGCCCACCAGGCTGTCCTGCGATGCCTGTACGCGTACTTCTCGGACACGCCGCTGGAGGACATGGTGTCCGACCCGATGCCGCTGAATGTCCTCATTGAGCTGTCGCCCAGCCAGTACGGCCTGGCAGAGAAACGCCACGTGCTCATCGACGAGAGCGAGATGCAAGGAAAGGAGTGATGCGCCCTCCGCGCGCTCGGGGCGGCGAAGGCGCTCGCGTGCGCGCCCGCGCGTGCGCGCCCGCGCGCGCGCGTGCACTCGCGATGTAATGTCTGTTCGATGGCCGAGTTGCACTTACTTCGGCGCGAGCGCGGGCTGTACAGGAGGGGGCGCGGCACCGGAGCCGGGTGATACTGGCGCGGTCGCGTGACAAATTACTTCTTCTTCGCGCTCATGGAGTCCACCTGGTTGAGCGCCGGGCCAAGAATGTTGTACAGCACCCAGCCGACCGCCGGGCCGAGGATCAGCAGCAGGATGCCGAAACGGCCGTCCACAGCCACGTCCATCACCTCCTGCGCAGCGTCAGCGTTGCCAGCCGCGAGCAGCGCCGACAGGCCCACCGCGCCGGCGATGCCGCGCTTGCCCTTCTTCGCCTGCATGGCGTCCACCTGGTTCTGTTAGGACGCGAGAAGAGAGCAAAAGGGGGGGGGGGGCGGCGTCAGCACACGACCCGAAGAAGCGCAGCAGAGAAATGGCAGCAGCGCGCAGGGTGGTACGGGTCCAGGCAGTACCGCCATCCGCACAAGCGCCTGAAGGCAGAGCAGCAGCTCAGCCAGCCAGCGGCAAGCGCCCGCAGTGCAAGCAGCCCACTGCGGCATAGCTAGCTGCGCAGCGCAACACAGCCGCGCGGCGCGGCGTCGCGCTCCGCGCAGTCCCATGCCGCGTCGCGCAACGCAGCGCCGCCTTGCGCGGCGCCGCGCCGTGCTCCGCACGCTGGCATCGCGCGCGCGGCGCTGCCGCGCCGCATCACAGCTCGCCGCACTGCGTGGCGCGA
>RQSC01000028.1:478392-524341 GCA_013416795.1 Prasinococcaceae sp. CCMP 1430
GGCTGTGCGCGCGCCCGAGCGCCGCCGGCCCCACGGCCGCAATCGCGCCCGGGCGCCGCGCCATTAGGGTTTAGCGCCCAACCCCAACCCCAACCCCAACCGCGAGCGCGCGCTTTGCCAGGCGCCAAGCCAAGCCGGTCGCGGACCGAGGGGGAGGAGACTCTCAATGTTTTTCAGGGGAGCCTGCGGCGGGAGGCGCGGGAGGCTCGGGGGCGCCGCGCGGGGGCGCCGCGGCCGATCTTTGGGGTTCGCAGACTCTGCGTTTGTTTGTCGCAGCACAGCTGGAATTTGTCATCGCGCGCCAACCGACGCGCAGGTGTACTGGAGTGCGCGCGATCGCGCGGCGCAGCGCACGTTTCCCGCCATTTGCGCGCGAAAGCGCGCGCCGCGCGAGCGCCGCGTGGGCTCTCGCATGGTACCACGGTGATGGTACAGTACCAATTGGTACGTACCATGCGCGCGCGCGCCCCCCTTTTTTTTTTTTTTTTTGCTCTCGGGCGGGGGGAATTCGGAGTGCGCGCGCGCGGCGGGGGGCGCGGCGCAGACGACCCGCCGCGGCGACGGCGCGCGACGGCCGCCGCCGCGGGGGAAACGCCGGCAGGCGCCTGCCTCTCTAGTTGACAACAAACGTTACAGCAAAGAGTCCATGGGAAGCGCTCACTCACAACATACATCGGCGCAGCGCACGGGCGCGCGGGGGCGACCAGAGGCTGGTCCCGCGCGGCAACGAGCCAGCCCCCTAGGCGCGGTTGCGTGTTCACTCGAGCGTGCGGTCGAAGGCCCACGTCCCGTGGCCCTTGCCGACGCGGTCGAGCTGCGTGACCATGCGCGCCGCCTCGTCGATCGACTCGGCCTGTGGCTTGAGCAGCTCGCCCTCCAGGAAGTCGACGAGCTGACAGTCGTCGGCCTTGTCCGCGACGGCGTGCAGCTCGAGGAGCTTGTCCATGTTGAGCTTCTCGAGCGACAGGGCGAGCGACGCGGCGTGCAGCGCGTCGCCCTTCTCGGCGTTGTCGAACTCGGACGGCGGAGCTCCGAGCGGTCCGAGGATGACGCGCCCGCCGCGCATCACCTGGTACTCCATCAGCATCTCGGCGTGCTCGCGCTCCTCCGTGCTCTCCTTCTTGAAGTGCGCAGCAAGGCCGGGCAGTGCCACGTTGTCGCGCGCGAAGTACTGCGACATGGCCAGGTACATCACTGGCGGGCGAGGTCCGGTCGGCAAATACGCACCGCAGAAGGGACAACAGCGCAGGGGCGTCAGTCGCATGGATGAGGAACGTCAAGGGAACCGCGTGCCTGCCCGCTACATTTGCTTTCCCGCGCTATCCTAGCAGCACCCCCTCACCACCATCACACACACACGCCGCTTGCCTGCAGCGCTGCGCGCGCCGCGCTGCGTACTCGAGGCAGACATCTCGACGTTGATCTGGATGTTCAGCGCCGCCTCGCACTTGTCGTCAAACGCCTTGCGGCTGAGCGACGCCCCGCCGAGCTCGGCGGGCGGCATCGCCTTCTGGATGGCCGCCTCCGAGAACGGCGCTGCGAATTCGATGCCGCCGGCGACGAGCGAGCCCGTTGCGTCGCCCGCGGCGTCGCCCGCCTGCGCGCGCGTGCGGCGGCCGCGCAACCGCCGCCCGCCGCCGCCGCCGCGGAACCCCGCGCGCTCTCACCCGACTACCGAAGGATTCCATTTTGTTGAGGATTCCTCTAATTTTCCTGGACGGATTCCAACTCCCGGCGCCAACCCCAAGTCCAGCCCCCGCGACCTCGGAGTCCACGTGACGTCAGGCGCAGAAAAAAGCCTCGCGTCGCGTGTGACGTGGCACCGCCGGGCGGGGGAAAAATCCTTCCCGACTGGCAACGCCGTGGCAAAACCGCCGTCAAAAAGCACGCGGAGCGAGCGCCCTTCGATCGACGCCGTCGCATGACGCTTCTTCGGCGCCCCCGCCCCCCCCCCGGCCCCTGCAGGGTCGGGTCGTCGGATTGGGGTATGTTGGTTTGAACGAGGTTCAGTTTGGTTTCTTTTGACGCATGTGCGTCTTGTCTTGGAGACCCTCTGCGCATCGCGGGTGCGTTTTGATGGCGCGCTCGCGCGCGGCCGCGCCGCGAGCCGCCGAAAGGGAAAAAGCGCGCCGGCCGCGGGGCGGCGCGNTGCATGCACGGCGTCGTACGCGCTGTCTCCCAGCAGAAGCAAGCGAACGAGCGCCTGCATGGTCGCGGATATGATGCGCGGACCGCCGGACGCTCCAACCACGACTTTCTTGCCGTCGGCGCGCGTGAAGACCGTGGGGCCGGCTCCTGGCCGAAGACGCGCCCGAGACCGAGGCCGAGACCGCGCTCGCTCCCCGTCGCGCGCGCGGGGCGCGGCGGCGCGGCGCCGCTGGGGGGGCGTCGCGCGACGAGTGGCGCGAGCGCATGGCGGCCATCTGGCGGTCGCAGGGACTGTCGGCGGAGGCCACGGAGCGGCTGGTGTACTGGGGTGAGCAGCGCGCGTCGTACCCGAACGCGCGCGTGGTCGAGCGACGCGTGACCGCGCTGCGGCGGCTGCTGCCCGGCGCGGACGTGAGCGCGATGCTCGGGCGAGCGCCCATGCTGGTCACGCTGGACGTCGAGGTGGAGGCTCCGCTGCGAGTGGAGGTCGTGCGCATCCTGCTCGGGCCGGCGGCGGCGAGCGCCGGCGGCGCCGAGGCGGTGCTCGAGCGCTATCCGCGCCTGCTCATGCTCTCGCCGTGGCGGCTCGTCGGGAAGATCGAGGCGCTGGCGGCGGCCGTGCCGGGCGTGCGCGTGGACCGTGCAATCGTGCGGCAGCCAGCGCTGCTGTACCGCAGGCCGCGCACAGTTGCCGCCACCTTCGAGCGACTCACGATGCTGCTGCGCGGCGCGGGCGCGGACGAAGTCGCTGCGCTCGCGGAGAGCTCGCCGGGGCTGCTCATGGTGCGCCCGCAGCGCCTCAGCGCGGCCATGGGCGTGCTCATGGAGACCCTCGGCGCCGACGGCAGCGAGGCGGACGCCGCCGCGCTCGCGCGGCGCGTGGCCATGCGCAACCCCCGCGCGCTCACGCTCGCCCCGGCGACGCTGCGCTCCGCGCTGGGCGCGCTGGCAGCGGCGACGGCGCCGAAGGGAGAGCTGCGCGCCGGTCCCGGCGCGCCAGCGGAGGAGCACCAGGAGATCGTCTCGCGCGTGCTGCGGCGCGCGCCGAACCTCCTCACGCGCTCCCCGAGCGCGCTGGGCGACAACGCGCACGCGCTCGCGGCGCTCCTCCCGTCGCCTGAGACGGACCTCCCCGACGCAGCCGCCGTCTCCACGATGGTGGTGCGCCAGCCCAGCCTGCTCGGGTACAAGTCCGCGACGCTCGCGACCAAGCTCAACGCGCTGAAGGTGCTGCTGCCGTCGGCGGACGTGGGGCGCATGGTGCGCGGCGCGCCGGGCCTCATGGCGTCCAATGTGGAGCACACCCTCCCGCGCAAGATCGAGAGCCTGCACCGCGCCTTCACACCACCACTGGAGAGCCGAGAGGAGCTCGAGGAGCTGCTCGAGTCTACGCCGAGCCTGCTCACCATGCAGCCGGAGCTGCTCGCGAGCAAGATGCAGCGGTTGCTCGAGCTTTGCCCGGACTTGGACGGATACAAGCCCACCACCATGGGCCGTTTCGTGCTCAACAGCAAGGAGCGAATCGAGCGCCTTGCCTTCGTGCAGGAGATGGTGGTTGGCGACACGAGCGATGCGGACAATGGCGGCCAGGTCGACGGTGCCGCTTCGCCGGCGAAGATACCCAAGGCCTCCACCGTGCTCAACATGCCGCAGGCACTGTTCATGAGGCGCTACCCGGGCTACGCCGACTGGGCGCGCCAGCGGCGCGACAAGGGCATCGCCGCGAGCGGGCGGGCCCTGCGGCACAAGGGGGACGGCTCGACGCCTTCGCGCTAGCGCAGGCCTGTTGTAACATACGACACAACAATCTCTGTTTCAATGACGGCATCAAAATGCGGCTGGCCGCCCGCCCTTCCGCCGATCGGAGACAGCGTGCAACCTGCCACTGCTGCCCTCGACGGCGATGAGCTGGCAAACGCCCACGGACTCTGTGGGCACGACCTCGTGTCCCCTTTGCTCCAGGCCTTGGCGCACCTTCTGCGCCACAGATATCACGGTCCCGTCGGCCAGCGTGCGGTCCTCCACCATGCACTCGTTCGGGATGAGTTGGTCGTGAATGCGCGGTGCATGCACGGCGTCGTACGCGCTGTCTCCCAGCAGAAGCAAGCGAACGAGCGCCTGCATGGTCGCGGATATGATGCGCGGACCGCCGGACGCTCCAACCACGACTTTCTTGCCGTCGGCGCGCGTGAAGACCGTGGGTGACATGCTCGAGAGCGGCCGCTTGCCAGGCGCCACGAAGTTGGCCTCGCTTGGTGCGAGCCCGTAAGCGTTCACCTGGCCGGGCGTGGAGAAGTCGTCCATTTCGTTGTTGAGCACGATTCCGGTCGACTCGCTGATCACTTTGCTCCCGAAGTGTGTGTTTATTGTCGTGGTCATCGCTGCTGCGTTCCCCTGCGCGTCCACGATGCTCAGGTGAGATGTTCCGTGGTCCTCAGGGAGCTGGTTCCACTCGCCCCCGTACTGCGTGAGGTTGAGGACGGCGGCGTCCGAGGTTTGCGCTCGCAGGGCGGCGTTGAAGTCGGCGTCGGACATGTCGGCGAGTACCGCCGTCACGTTGGGCGCGTACGCCGGGTCTCCCAGCGCCATCCTCGATGCGAAGGCGTGTTTGAGGGCCTCGGCCAGCCGATGGGCGCGCAGGCTGGCGTCAACGCCGACGAGCGGCGACTCGTAACCCCCGATAATTGAGAGCGCTTGGATGATGGTGGCCCCGCCACTCGATGGCGGTGGGACACCGTAGAGCGTGCCACCGAGCACACTGGCGCTCAGAGGCGCGCGGATCGTCGGCTCGTACTGCGTGAGGTCAGCTTCAGTCATGATCCCGCCCGCCGCACGAATCTCGGCGGTGAGCGTACGCGCAACGTCGTCAGAGTACAGGGCGGCACGCGGGCCGAGCGCGCCCACGCGCCTCAGCGTGGCGGCAAGCTCGGGGCGCCGCAGAACGTCGCCCTCGCCAAGCGGCTGCCCGCTGCCAGCGTCGTGGAAGAATGGCCGCGATGCAACCGGCGAGGTCTGGCGCAGGCTCTCGCCGCTCCCCGCGAGGGCCGCGGCGAGCGAGGGCCCGACGGTCATCTCCTCGGCGAGCGCCGCCGCGGGCTCGCACAGCTCTGCCCACTCCTTGTTTCCGTGGCGCGACCAGAGCGTGTGTAGCCCGAGCAGCTCGCCTGGGACGGCCACGGCAGCACCGCCAACGAGCGAGCGGTCGGATGCGTTCACGTACATATCTCTGTGAGCAGCCGCCGGCGCTTTTTCGCGCGAGTCGATCACCTCGACGCCCACCCCCGCATCGCCGCCCGCCTCGATGCTCGCCGCGGGCGCATACAGCGCAAACGCGCCACCGCCGATGCCAGATGAGTGCGGGTGCACCACTCCGAGGCAAAGCGCAGCGGCGACAGCAGCATCGGCTGCGCCACCGCCGTCGCGCAGCACTTTGAGCCCCACATCGCTGCAGCGGTGATCGTCGGTTGCGACCGCAGCGACGTCTCCGAGCGCCTCCTCGGGCTGCAGCCCGGGCACCGCCGTAGCTGCGCCACCGTCGCCACCGCCCCCGGCGGTGGCCGCCCAGCCCACCAGCGCGCCCGCGCCGAACGCCGCTACTGCGGCGGCCGCCACAGCGACCACCCCGACCCTTCCCCCTCGCCTGCCTGACGTCTCCCAGGCGGCTACGCCGGTGAAGCTGCTCTCGCCGCCGGCGAGCGCCACGCGCTCTTCCTCGGCGGCGGCGGCGGCGGCAGACGCGGCGCTCAGCTCCACCACCTGCGCCATCGCGGCGGAGCAAGCCGTCGGCCGCCCGCCCGCAGGCCGGCGACCTGATGTGGCACCGGCGCGTGCCCCCGCCGGCCCCCCGGCCGTGCTCGCGGGCGCATCACCGGCGCGGCATCCCCCTGCGCATGGCTCCAGCTGCAGGCGCAGGAAATTTCGAACCCTATTCAAACGACTCAATAACCGTAACCACCGTTCCCCCAGCGCGCGCGTTCGCTCGCCGTTGCCCCAAGCCGTAGGGGACGGCTGCGGCGGGCTCCTGAGGCGCGGGGGGATGCAGACAGAGCGTGTGGCGGGCGCGGCGCGCCACAGAACGCGAGCCAAACGATGCGAGCACTGGCGAAGGACGCGGGGCGAAATGGTGCTCCGCGCGGTGGGCGCGGCAGCGGCCACGCGCGGCCGAGTGCGGTGGGCTGCCGCCGCGCTGGTGCTGCTCGTCGCTTGCGCCGTGGGCTGCGCATCAGAGCGAGCAGAGGCGGGGGGGCACACCATCGAGCTCAGACCGGATGGCCAGGGAAACATGCAGGTGAGTGCGCGCGCTTCTTTCCTTCCGCGTCGCAGCACGGCACGGGACGGGTGCATGGGGCGGCCCGACGCTCCGCGGCTCGTGCGGCGCCACTTGAGCTTGCGAGTGGGACCGAGTGCTACAGGCTGAGCGCGAGTGCGTTGTCTAGCAAGAGCGCACGCCGGCCTCGCGTGCTGATGCACGGCGCCACATGGTGGCGACCCGATTGCCACTGGATGCGCGGTGCGCACCGTAGGGAAGGCTCGGGAGCATCGACCCCGGGGAAATTTACGGCCTCGTGGTCATCTCCGCCGAGAGGGAAGGCAAAGACATCGACGAGCAGCTTGAGAAGATACGCGGGGGGGTGCCTTTCCTAGACAAGTGGCTCAAGTGCGTTCAGGCGCGATAGATGCCAAGTCCGTAGGCAAGAGAAGCGCGTCTGGCGCCGTCACTGTAGGGCGCGACGCTCCAGGCCACAAATTCGGGTCCAGTGCCTCGAGCCCCTGCGTGCGACGCGCGCTGACTTTGCGCGCGCTTGCTCATGCTTGATCACCTGGCTCACAGGACCGCCACAGAGGCGGAGAAGGCTCAGGCGGTTTTCAAGGCGCGCGACAATATCTATGAGAACCCTGACAAAGACGACCCCAACAAAATGGATCTCAACGACATCGTTGAGAAGCGCGCTGAGAACGTGAGTGAGCACTCGAGCCACCGCGATGAATGCACGCGCTCATACGATCGTGGCACGCGCGCGCGCTTGTGGCGTGCACGCTTGCGCGTATGCGTGCTGCTGCCGATTGGTGCACTGACGCCAGAGCGCACACCTCGCCTGCTCCGAATTCTGGGAAACACTCAGGCGGCGCCCAAGCCAGTGAAGGCAAAAACGAGAAGGAAATTCCGCAAGGGGCGTGGTGACAAGGCCAAGGCTACAGGCCCGGCAGATGAAGAGAGGACTGACGACAGAGCGCGCGACGACGAGCTCTGAGAGCGGCCCGGGCGGCGCGCGTTGAGACAGTGCAGAGTGAGAAGTGCGCACGGCGCAGACTACGAGCGCGCCGGGCGTGTGTGTGGCCGTTGTTCTGAAGGTCTGCCGTTCAATGCGACTTTGCGCGGTGTCGCAAGACTCTCTTTCTAGCTAGTGACTGTGACGCCACTAGTCCGGGCCCATCTGCTCCAGGCGTTTGACGATCTCATTTGCACTTGGGCGTTCGTGATGGTCTCTCCTGAGGCAATCAGCGCAGAGCTGTTGCAGCTTCTCGTCGACCGGTGCCATGCCCTCCTCTTGCGTCACGGGAAGGTGCTCACCACGGAACGCGACGGCGGCGATCACCTGTGCCGGTAGCCTGCCCGCCCAAGGCTTCTGCAGGGTGAGCATTTCCCAGCACACCACGCCAAACGAATACACGTCTGCCGCCGTAGTGTGCGCGAGCTCGCGCCCCAACATGACCTCCGGCGCCTGATACTGCGGTGTTCCTCCGACGGTTGACGACGCGACGCCCCCGGCGGTCGCCATTGTTGCACAGACAGTGTAGGCGAGGTTGAAATCCGTCAGCTTTGGTCGCTTCGACTGGTCCAAAAGGATGTTGCTTGACTTGATGTCCATGTGCAAAACGACGGGCCTCCGGCTGTGAAGGTAGGCCAGACCCCGCGCCACTCCAAGCGCCACCGCCCGTCGCCAGACCTTTGAGGGTTGCTCGTGACGCTCTGCGAGCCTTCTGAGCTCTCCGTACAGCGAGCCCCGCGGGCAAAACTCCATAACTATTAGCAGGTCGGGAGGTATCGCGCAGTAGCCCATGAACAGGCTGTTCCCGGCAGTGCGTGTCAAATGTGTGTTTGTCTTCGTGTAAGCACTGGCACTGCATGGTGCATGCAACATTTGCATCACCGCCCTTCAGCGCGCGCGCCCGCGCGACGCGCGCCCTTTCATCACGCACCACAGGTTTGGGTGCCGCAGTCGCTTCAGCGTTCTGACCTCTGAACGGAAGGTCTCCACCAGACTTTCATTTTGTAGGTCATCTGCATCGAGGTTGTGCGTGAAGATGCGTTTCACGGCCACTGGAACACCCTGGTACCTCGCCTTGAAGACTTCGCTGAAGCCGCCGACGGCCACGCGGTCCAGAAGGTCGAGCTCGTGCGGGCTTATCTCGAGGTTTGGGTCCACGCTCATCACACGCCGCAGAGGTACCGAATCATCGATGGTCGGCTGCGTTGGCATCGACGACTGCCTGGTGTGCGATGGACCGGCCTCGTCGCTTCCTGGCGTGAGCGCGGACGACGGGACCTCTGCGATCTCGACGCCGACACTGCTGCTGCGATGCACGACCTCGCGCACGTCAGGAGACGTGACTCCCCCTTCTTCAGCAGCGCCTACGTTCTTGAAATTCCTGGCGGCTTCCCTTCGGGCGGCGACGCGACTTTTCAGCTTGCCGAAAAAGACGAGCGCTGGCACGTGTGTTCGCCACCGCGAGAGGCGCTGTTGAGCCCTGCGCGAAACACAGTCACCCCCGGCGCTCCCCGTCTCCAGTATCGCGCGCGCGAGGGATCGCCTTCCCCGTGGCGGAGAGGCGATCCCTCTTCGTTCTTCAAGTTCCGCCGCCGCCGCCGCCGCTCTCGAGAAATTGCCCGCAGTCCTGGTCAGCGCTCCTCCATGCTGGGGTGGATCAATCGCCGATCTCCTCGCGCCGAGGGGCGCGTTCACCTCGTCAGGCACCGCTGGCGCTGAGTCGTGATCCGACGATGATCCAGCAATAGCAGAGCCCGCGGGGGCGGCGCTCAGGCGAGGCGACGTGCATATTCCCTCCGTGTCGAGCATATCCCCGGCGAGCAGCGCCCTCGTTCTTTCGCTGGTGGTCCTGCGCAACATCGGTCGCACAGGTCGTCGGCTCTCGTTCTCTGCGTCGGGCGCGTCCGGGGCCTCGGGTGCCTTGGCAGCCAGCACCTCGGTCGGCGCCGACGCGCTTGACAGCTCATCACACAACTGGGCGCACTCCTCATGCGACCTAAAATGCGCCCGGAAAGTGCGTGTGACGGTGACGTCGAGCGTATTGGGCTGGCCATCGACCCCACATGCGCGGACTGCGGGTGCGCCCAGGTTGGTCACCCGCAGCGGACGCGGCAGGTGCTCTGGCAGCAACGCGACGCCGTCGGTGAGAGCGCTGTTGCCCGCATCAACATCGTCGTCATCACCACAGACGCGATCGGGCTGCGCGCGTCCCTCGCCCGCGCCGTCGCTGCTGCTGTTGGACGGGGTTGAGCCTGCCACGGCGAACGCTCTTGCGCCACCCGCCGGCGTCGGCGGACTGTGGGGAGACGCGACGCCGGGCGAGGCCACCACGGTGCCTCGCGCGGCGCGGCCGCATCCATCAGTCGTCAGGTGGTCATACGCATTCTCCTGTGGCGCGCCGCCCGCGCCTGGCTGGGGGCATGCCCGCTTTTTCTCGGCAAGCACCGCTGGCTCTTGCTGCGGATCCATCTGTCGGGCACACGGCGGTGCCCCCCTTCACAGCGCGCGGCGCGCGGCCACCCCACCCACCCCTCGCGCCGCGCCTTCGTGCGTGGCCGCCCTCCCGCGCGCCACCGGGCAGCGCCTCCCCCTCCCCCCCCTCCCCCCCCTTCCCTCCTTCCCCCGTCCGCCGCGGCCCGCCCGCGCGCCACGCAGCGCCCCCCGCGCGCGCTGTGGCCCCAACAATGTCAGAAACGAGAACACCTCCCCGCACCGGCAAGAAGCTTCCTCTCTGTTGAAGAAGGAAAGCACGCTCCAGATCGAGGGGTACCATCGATGGTACTGTACCATCTGATGGTACAGCACCATCATGGCACAGCAGGGTTTTGTTTTTTGCTTTTCTTTCCCTTTTTGGGTGAGGGTTTCGAATCCAACAATGTCAATGTCTCGTCCGGGGCGCGAGCAACACACGATCTCGCCTGGGCGCGCCCGACCGAGAGTGGGGAGTCCCGAAGTCTGGCCGCCGATCGCGGCGCGATCCGAATCCAGACGGGCCTGAAACCACAACTCCAATGTGTATCAAAGAGCGAGCGAAAACGCACCTCACACATTTTTCGCGCGCACGCGCACAAGGCGGCGCGGCGTCCGGCGGTCACCGCCTGGCCGCTCATCCTCATCGGCTGTGCCAGCTGCCGATCCGGAGGTGTGGTTCTGGTTCTGGTTCTGGTTCTGGGGCTGGGGCTGGGGCAGGGGCTGGGGCTGGGGCTGCCTTCCGAAGGGTCGATTGCACTCCGCGGTGTTCCACCCCGCACGCATTCGGAGGTCAAAAAAGACTGCAAGGCCGGCGGAGCGCCATGCGAATCCGGGGCGCGAAAAAGCGCGCGGCGAAAAGCGCGTGGAGGGGAGGGGAAGCGCGCGGGGCCGGGCGCGGCGGGTCCCACAGCGCGCCCGCCCGGCCGAGGGGGGGACCCGGCGGCCGCGAGGCGTCGCCCGGTGGCCTCCTGCGGCAGATCGCCGCTGCTGGCTGGTGGTGGCGTGGGGGTGAGAGGCATGGGGGGTGCCGGCTCGCGGCTCGCGGACTGCGGGCGGACGCCGGAGACAGCGAGCGACCGCGGTGGGCGCAATGGAGAGAAGACCGGCGGGAGGAGCGGCAAGGCCTCGTCGGCGGCCTCGTCGGAGCGGCGCGCGGTGCGCAAGGGGTCGAGCTCGAGCGGGACGCGCGCCGACTTTCACAGGAAGTACACCACGGGCGAGGTGCTGGGGAAGGGAGCGTTCGGCAGCGCGGTCATCGCGACGCGGAAGAATAGCGGCAAGCGGTACGCTGCGAAGACCATCCTCAAGTCCAAGCTGCGCACGAAGGAGGACATGGAAGGCGTCAGAGCAGAGATCGCGATTCAGCGCCACCTGACGGGCGCGAAGAATGTCGTGGGAATGCGCGAGTTCTTTGAGGACCGCCACGCGTTCGTGCTCGTGATGGACCTGTGCACCGGCGGGGAGTTGTTCGATCACATTGTTAAGCAGCACCACTATTCGGAGCGCGACGGCGCGCGCATCGTCCGCATGATGCTCAAGGCGGTGGCGCACTGCCACGAGCTCTTCGTGGCTCATCGCGACATCAAGCCCGAAAACTTCCTTTTTGAGAGCGACAGGCCTGACGCCGAGCTCAAGTGCGTCCCTCGAGGCCTAAGCACGCCGAGAGCACCCGCGCCCCATCGCCCCGCAGCTTCTGTGAGGCGATTTTGTGCTGACCGGTGCGCGCCCGCACGTGCACACATTCGCCTCGGCTTAGGCTGATAGACTTTGGGTTGTCATCTTTCTTCAAGCGAGACGGTTCTCCCTTCAGGGACACCGTGGGCACGGCATACTACATCGCACCGGTACGCCTGCGCCCGCGAGCGCTGCGAGCCCCCGCCGCCACGAGCGGCCTGAGGTGTGCTGACAACCCGACGGCGTCCGGCCGATGGCGCGTTCAACATGCTCCGACGTCTCGACGCGCTGCGCGTCAACTATGGCGGACTCGCGGCGGTTGCTACGCGTATCAATAGGAGGTGATCCGCGGCGCCTCAGGCCCCGCGTCAGACGTCTGGTCGCTGGGCGTCCTCACGTACGTCATCTTGTGTGGACGCCCCCCCTTCAACGGCCCAAATGACGCTGCCATCTACAGTGCCATCGAGAAGTTCGACCCAGAGGTCTTCAAGAAGTACAAGTTCAGCAAGCACCCGTGGCCTGAAATTTCCGACTCTGGCAAACGCCTGGTGATGCGCATGCTGCAGAAGGACCCCAGGAAGCGACCGATGGCGCTCGAGCTCCTCAACGACCCCTGGGTGCTCGGCGACGAGGCTCCAGCGAAGCCTCTCGGCACGGAGCTTCAGACGCGCCTCCAGGGGTTTGCTAAGTCGACTCGATTTCGCAAGATGGCGCTGCTCGACGTTGCAGAGCAGCTCCACCCCGAGGAAATAGAGGGCCTCCGCGCCGTGTTCGAGCGATTCGACGAAGACGGCGATGGCGTCATCACCGTGGAGGAGCTGCAGCAAGGCCTCGTGGAAGCAGCGCACGGCGCCGCGGGGATCGGGCTCAGCACCGCGGAGATCGCGAAGGTAGACTTGGATGGCAGCGGCGTAATCACCTATGAAGAGTTCATCGCGAGCACCATCAAGCTCAACCGCGCCACGCAGGAGGATGCGTTGTTGCGCGCATTCGACAGCATCGACCTGGACGGCGACGGCGAAATCTCGCGCGAAGAACTGCGTTCGCACATACGCTCGCCGAGGGTCTTCGGCGCCGTGCGCTCGTTCGCGGACAGCGAGGAAGCTGTCGACGAGCTCCTAGGCAGCGCCGACAGTGATGGCGACGGGCGCATCTCGTACGAGGTACGTGGGAAGTTGATCATTTCCTACCAGGAAAGCGATGCACTGCGTCCCGCTGAGATGGCGCTGACAGCCGGGGGGCGCGCGCCCCCACCGCCCGCGACGGCGACGACCGCCACGTTTTGCAGGAGTTCGTCGCGGTCGTGCGTGGCGCCGAGAGCCTGCCCACGACCCCTCGCACGCCGCGCGCGCCTAAGGTCGACTGGGAGGCCCCCACCAGGCGCGCCTTGCGTCCTTAGAGAATACTAGAGATCAAGGGGCAATGGCGTGGCGCCTCCGGCTGCCGCATCCAGCTGCCGCGTGCATGAGCGAAAGTGTGAGCCCGCCCCGGGCGTGTCCACCTTCTGGCACGTGCATGCTATTTACAAGTGGCGATCGAGAGGGACACACGTCTCCCGTAAGAAAAAGGAGGCGAGTCCTCGCTCAGACCGCACCCATGAGCCATGTCTTGTTCGCGTTGAAGCCCGCCGGGCAGTGAACCTTTTTGTACGCTACCATTGCCGCGTTGAACATGAGCATGGTCTGGCACATTTCGAACACATTCCTGCCCTCCACCAGCATTGTCTTGAGTCCTTGCGCCTTCTCTCTGTAAATGTTCTTGTCGGCCTCCATGACGTCTATGCCCTGGTTGGGAGCCCACGGCTCCATCAGAAGCGGGTGTGAGCATTGCATGACCGTGTTGTCGTCGTTCCTGTACTTGGACCACCCAAAATTGCGATGCGAGGGGTGCGCGAGCCCTTCCAGCGCGGGCGGTTGGTCCGGGTGGATCTTGCGCGGCACGCGCAGCGACTGGCAGTAGTGCAGCAGCACAGGCAGCGTTGCGTTGGGGTCTTTGGAGCGGATGGGCCGATGCTCTGGATTGCGGCACGGATGGGCATCGTAAAGATCGTCGCCGGGCTCGGCGGTCAGGTAGGTGTTGTCGAACATTTCCCAGCCCTCTGGGAAATAGTGCCAGTTCCCCGCCGGGTTGTCGCGCTTTATGGGGCCGACTACGGGATCGGATATCATGAACGACTCGAGTCTCGTGAACCTGAGGCCGAGATGGGCTGCGGCCATGCTATATGCGAACATGTCGCTGAGCAGGCCGCCGTGGCCGTGTGCCTTGGCGGTTCTCCAAGTAGGTGGGGTGAGCTCGGACCACAGCGGCGCGAGCTTCCTCAGGTCACCCGCACTCGTCAGATAAGGAGCCCCTATAGAGTAGTAGCGCCACCCGTGCGGTCTGCCCATGGCCGCCTCGCGTTGGCACCCCTCGGTCTCCTCGTCGCCTCCAAACATCTCCTTGCAGATCTCGACGTACTCGTCGTAGGGTCCGATGGCATAGCCCTGGGCGACGGGGTGCCCAGGACCCGCCACGAGCGACTCGCCCTCATCGTGCGCGATGCGCCAGCGCTTCGCCCACTCGAGGTTCTCGGGCCTGTTCGAGAGCGGCTTCATGAAGGCCATGTCAGGGTCAAGCACGACGACGAGGTCGTCATTTGCGGGCGGGTCAATGCTATTCTCCAGCCAGTCCACCAGGCCGTCGGGGCGATTTTGCTGTGGGTAGCTATCGTTCCGAGCGGGCGGCGCGAAATGAGTCTCGAAGGCCCTCAAGCCGAACGACGGCACCAGGAGCGCCTCCTCGCGCTGCGCGTCGCTCTGGCACCCGCTCACGATGCGCACGAACTTTCCGCGCTGTTTGACTTCCGACGCCGAGTGCAGCAGCACGACGGACTGCCAGTTCTGGTAGGGCCTGCAGTCCGTGCTGAATACCAGGCGCATTCGATCGTCGGGATCATAGTACTGCCCGTTGATATCCATGCGGCGTTTCCACCCGGGCCGCTTGCGCTCGTCGTCGCCGCCGATACCAAGGCTGATGTCTCTCTCGATGCCCAGCACCTCGGCAACGGATTTGCCCACGTCCGTACGCGCACCGTCTTCACCAACAGCCCCTCCTGATGCAGTGACCTCTTCGGCGCTAGCGCGCCCGTTGAGGAGGCCGAGCCCACCCGCACGCGTCTCGGCCTTTCCGTCCAAATAGCCGCGGTAGTATGATATGTCGGCGAGGCGCGCACTCTGCAAGGTGTGGTGCCTGTAGAGCCCGGCGAGCGCGCACGCCAGCACGACCGCCGCCCCGCATCCCGTCCGCAGGGTGGACGCCGCCCCATGCCGCCGGCGCTCGCGGCGCGGCGCCACCGGCGCCATCGCGCCTGCTGCCGCCGAGATCGAGCGCCGCGCTCGCACGCCCCAGCGCGCTCGCGCTGTGGCTGCGCCGCGGCGCCGCAGCCAACACCTTTTTCGATGGCCGGCGCGCGCGCGCGCGAATGGCTGCCTGCTCGCTGGCGCGCGCTCCGGGCGCATGCGAAATGACCTAAAAAAAGGCCTGTGAAAAATCGCCAAGGAAAGCTTCGAAAGGCGTGAGATGTAAACCCTATTGACATTCTAACCCTGACAATTCGCGCCGCGGGCCCAAACGGAGACGGCGCGACACTGACGACTTACACTGCGCTGCAGCTGCTGCTGGCGGCCGGGGCGCGCCGCAGCTGCGCCCGGGGCGCCACGGGGCGCGGCCGGCCACCTGATGCACTGCGCGGCTGTGCCTGCGCGCGGCCGCGGAGCCCCCGTCGCCGCGCATCGGCGCGAGCTCGCCAGCCCGCCCCCTCTGGCGCGCTCCTCGCTCCGCGCTACGTGTCCGCGCCCAATCCGCCGACACACGCGCCCCGTCAGAACTGCGCCCACGAGCTGGGCGGGGGTGCGGACTTGGGCGGTGCGGTGTTGGGCAGCGCGCCGCCAACAGACTGCGACAGGTCGGAGAAGGGATCCCCGCCAATCGCGGCGAAGGGATCCGCAGCTGCGGCGGGCGGCGGTGCGGAGAGTGCAGCGAACGGGTCGTTCGCCGCAGCGGCGGGGGCTGGGGCAGCTGCTGACAGGTCTGTGAGCGCCGCGAAAGGGTCGATGGCTGCGCTGCTGCTGCCCGTCGCGCGTGTGGGGGCGGAAGCGGCAGGCGATGATGTGGGGGCGGGAGAGGCGGGCGCCGGTGCGGGCGCGGGAGCGGAGGGCGTGGGCTTGCGGATCGCGCCCGGAGCGCCAGGTGGCGCGAGCTTGAACCCCCCGAGCCCACCACTGGCCTTGGCGTTGGACATCCAGCTAGGCTTGGCCTTGCTACCATCGGCGGCAGCGCCTGGCTTCTTCAGCGCGATTGTGATGGTCTCGCCCTGCTTGAGCGATCGGTCAACCTTCGGCGCGGCCGCGTACGACGCCTCTGCCCTGGCAGCCTCCTCCTTTTCGCGCTCCGCAAGCCGCGCGTGCTTCTCGTGCTCGCCGAGCGCGACGTTGAAGTCGAAGGAGTGGTTGCGCTCAGAGAAGCCCAGGCCCACAAAGGCATGGCGCCCGCCCTCACCCTGGATGCGCAGCACAAAGTACCGCGAGCTGTCCTGCGCGTCGAAAATGGTCTGCGTGCGCTTGCCGGCGACGTACTGCGCAGCAGAAGCGGGGCATCACACCACGCCGCCGGGCACGCGCGCCCCACCAAGCCGAAGCGCGAACGCGCACGCGAGCGCATGCCATGCAACGGCGAGCGCGTGTGCGCGTTAGCATGCGCGCTCGGGGCCGCGGCGCTCGCGCCTCGACAGCTTGCGCTTGCGCACGCGCGCTCGGGACGCGCGCCCTGACAGCGTCCGCGTCCACGCCCGTGTGCGCTTACTGCGCCTGCCACGCGGAGCGCGCGCGCGCGCGCGCTCTCGCAACCAGGGCATCTCAATAGGCTGCGCCAACTCACCGGGCACTCGGCGAAGAGTTCCCCTGACTCGGTGTCCTCCAGCAGCACGCGGCACGTGTGCGACCCCTTCTCGACGACGCGCAGCCGGCCCGTCCAGATCTGGTCGCCGTTGGTCCACTCCCCCGAGTTGAACCCCTTCTGCGTGGTCATCGGCGGCACCTTGAAGCATCGCACCGACGGGCACGCGTACAGCGTGTGCTCGAAGTCGTCCTCCTCCCCCTCCATCGCCGCGCCGGCGCCACGCCGCGCGCGCGCGTCCGCGCCTGCCCCGCGCGGTGTGGCGTGCCGACAGCCTACGCGACGCAAGCCGTTCCCCGACCGAACCGACCGCTGCAGGTGCGGGGGTGTGCGCGCGGCGGCGGCACACGCCCTACCTTTTTTTTTTTTTTTGCCGCGCGCCACCCCCATGCAGCCGCAGAAACAAAAAAGTCTAAAAAAGAGAAAGCGAGCCCGAAATAGAATCCAACCAAGCGTGTGGATCGAACGCGCTCTGACTGAGCGACGCCTCCGACCCCGACCCATTCATCGACGGAAGCGCCCCGGCGCTTCGTCCGCCACGTCGGCACGTGCCCGCGTCTATCGATCGAAGGTTTGATCGACGGCTGTCTCACACTGGCTGGCTGACACACAGCTCCCACCCATGTGTGCTCCCACCCGCGGTTGGGACCCGACGCGGGCTGCGCTCGCTCCCAGCCCCCTTCGCCCGGAAAAGCATCCGAAACGCATCGGCAGGGCATCGGAAACGCATCGGACTTTGCACGTGTGCGATCCGGGAGCCCGTCTTCTGGTGTTCGACTGGGTGGCCATTTCTTTCAATTGGGTCGCGTTGCCGCATTGCGTTTGATGGCGGCGCCGTTCGCGTTCGTTCGAGCGGCGGCGCAGCGCGGCGGCGCGCTGCCGCGCCTTCGACGCCGCGNTCGATGCTGCACCGCCCCAAACTCCGTTCGCTTATCCGAACCTCCTGCGGCGGGGGCCGCTGCGCGCGCGCGAGCGAAAGCTGGCGCACCCGCGCGGCAACGCTGCGCGCGCGCAGCCCGCCCTCGATGAAGGCCGCCAGTCCAAGCTCGAGGGTGCCGCCATGCTCGCCGGCCTGCAGATGGAGCAGCAGGCCGCCGCCGCGGCGACGGTGCGCTGGTTCGTCAACAACATGCCCGACAACTACTTCGAAGACCTGTCTGAGGCCACTGTGCGTCGCCACATGAGCGCCGTATCGAGCTTGTTCCCCAACGCCGTCACCCAGGGCAAGCCCGCGTTCCAGCGGTCGTTGAGCGGCCGCGTAGCGGCCCCTGGCGAGCAGGCCGCAGTCGCGCCCAGCCAGCTCGAGCGCGTGTCGCTCATCGAGGACGAGAGCGCCACCTTCATCACGCCGCACGACGCGCCGGGGCTGCTGTCGGTGCTGCTCGACCAGCTTTCGGCCACCACCACTCTCGGCTCGCACAATCTGCGGAGCGCGGGCTGCTACAACTCCCACGACGGCTCGATCGCCATCACCACCTTCCAATTCGACGACGAGGTCGCCCCTCAGAAGCTCCCGCCGGCGCCGGCCGAGGTTGAGACGCGCCTCGCAGCGCTCGGGCTGGAGGGCGACGATGGCGTGGGCGTCACCGTGGAGCACCATCCGGATGACCCCAACAGGCACACGCTGCACGTGGCGGTCCTCAACGTTGTTTCGCGCCTCGGGCTCAAGCGAGTGGCCTCGTACCTGGCTCAGCGTGGCCTCAACATCGAGCAAATCTCTATGGAGCAGTACTGTCGCGCAGGCAAGGGAGAGGTGCTGCTTCTCCACATCTCGCTTGAGCAGCGCCGCGCGCGCCAGCGCGGCTGGGACGTGCTGTGCGAGGAGGCCAAGCGTGCGGTCAAGTGGGTTGACGACCGCACGCTTGAGCTCTGCGATTCGAACAACTTGACACTCATCGAGGGGGAGATGGTGCACGCACTCACCGCCATGCAGCACGGGCGGCTGGCGAAGAAGGACCCGTTTGCCTACGCGCTCTCGCGCCTGTACCGCATGGTGGCGTCCCCAAACGCGCTGCCGGTGGCGCACTCAATCGCGCGCCTGGTGCTTGACCGCTTCGACCCTGCGGCCCCTCTCTCTGAGAGCACATACCAGCGGCGCCATGCCGAGGTGGCTGCCGAGGTGGAGGCCGTCTCGCCTGAAGACCACCGCGAGGTGCTCGCGGGCATGCTGGGCGCCGCGGACGCCGTATTGCGCACCAATGCTTACGCGCGCAATCGCTTTGCGCTCGGCCTGCGCCTCAAGCCCGAGTACATGGGCCACGGCACTGTGGGTGAGTCGACGCCCTACGGCACCTTCTTCGTCTCGGGGCGGCGCTTCCGTGGCTACCACGTGCGCTTCCGCGACATCGCCCGCGGCGGGCTGCGCGTGGTGACGCCGGTGAGCGAAGAACGCCACGCCATCGAGAGTGGCCGCCAGTACGACGAGGTTTACAACCTTGCATTCGCGCAGCAGCTGAAGAATAAGGACATCCCTGAGGGTGGCGCCAAGGCCGTGGTGCTGCTCGAGCCCGACAAGTCGGACGAGCTCATCCCGGATAAGTACGGCCACTCATTCATGGCGCGCAAGAGCGTCCGCGCTTTCACCGACGCACTGCTCGACCTGCTGCTGCCCAGCGAGGATAGCGTGGACCTGCTGGGCAAGGACGAGCTGGTGTACCTCGGCCCCGACGAGCAAATTGTCCCGGAGGACATCGAGTGGATCACAGCGCGCGCGGCGCTCCGCGGCTACCCCACCCCCAACGCCTTCATGTCGTCCAAGCCCGCCGCTGGCATCAACCACAAGGACTACGGCGTGACCTCGGAGGGGGTGGCAGTCTTTCTGGGCAAAGCACTGGAGGCGATTCGCGAGGAGAAGGCGGAGCGTGGCGAGGAAACCACCGATCACTTTACCATTAAGCTCACCGGCGGCACGGACGGTGACGTGGCGGGAAATATGCTCAAGATTCTGGATCGCGAGTACGGCGCGCGCGCGCGCGTGGTGGGCATCTGCGATGCCACCGCGTCTGCCGAGGACGCCGACGGCTTGCCCATGGACGAGCTGCTGCGCTTGGTGCACTCAGGGCTGCCGCTCAAAGAATTTAATGCGGAGCGGCTGGGGCCGAACGGCGAGCTGCACTTTGCGTCGACGCCCGAGGGTGCGCGTATGCGCGACACCATGCACGAGCGAATCGAGGCGGACGCGTTCGTGCCGGCCGGCGGACGGCCGAATACCATCAACGCCGGAAACGTGGACAACTTCCTCCGGGTCGACGGCGCGCCCTCGAGCCCACTCATTTGCGAGGCAGCCAACCTCTTCATCACGCCCGAGGCCCGGCAGAAGCTTTTCGAGGCTGGCGCATTTGTCATCAAGGACTCGTCCGCCAACAAGTGCGGGGTCATCTGCTCATCGTATGAAATCATTGCCTCGATGATGCTGTCGGAAGAGGAGTTTCTGCAGAAGAAGGAACAGCTTGTGCAGGACGTACTCGTGCGCCTTCGCGACGCAGCGGCCAAGGAGGCGACATTGCTCCTGCGGGAGCGCGCGCGCGATCCCTCGGTGGCGCCACCGATGATCTCGCAGCGCATAAGTGGCGCCATTACCGCTGCGCACGATGCCACCCTCGCGGCTCTCGAAGGCGAGATGGGCTCGCTAGACTCGGCAACCGAAGAGAGGATGATCAGACTCGCCGCGCAGAAGCACCTGCCGGAAGTGCTTGCCACGCCGGAGATGCTCGACAGGCTCATGGAGCGCGTGCCGCAGACGTACAAGCGCAACATCCTCGCGGCCACCGCTGCGGCCACGCTCGTGTACGAGCAGGGCCTTGTGTTCGCCGAGGGGCTCGGTGGGGAGGCGACGCTCTACAAGGCGGCCACTCGCCACCTGACCGCGCTTAAACAGGTGGCGGACCTCGCCGACTCCGTGGCGGCCGGCAAGAAGCTTTCCGAGGAGGACGCGGAGACTGTGGCCCGGCTGCTGCGGACGGGCGGCGCGCGTTCTGCAATTTTCATGGGCGCGTGATGGATCGTTCGCCGAACCCGAGCAAGCTGCTCCTCGCTGCTGCTAGGCACCATGCATAGCTAGATTATTTATCACTGCGACCGAGTCGTGCACGAGCGGCGCTCCAGGAGACATTTTTTCGTTCGCACCATTGTGCCACACAGACATCACCGCATGCGCCTGTCGCCGCGCGTGGTGCTATTGTCAAGTATCGACAAGTCCACACGCCCGTGCCGTTCGAGGTCATCCGCTGAAGTGAGCAGGCGCTCGCCTTTGGCATCGGTGACACGCGCCCAAATGGTGAGGTCGTCCGCGTGCGTTGGCCACGTGGGAATTTCCACCGAGCGCACAATCCTGAACTCCTCTATCAGCCTACGCCTGAACTCGGGCGTGGCGGTCTCAGCTGGACCAGCGTGGTATTGGTGCGTTTTGTACACTTTGCTCCCGATCTGGGTGCCGTCGTCCCACTCGCCGACGTACACGACCGTGTCGCCCTTGTACGCGTCGAGGCACTCCTCGGCCATGCTATCGCCACCCGGCGGCCAGCACAGCAGCAGCGTGCGGTCCTCTACGTGCGCGAGGTCCTGCGGGGTGCCGCGCACCACGCGGCTGTGAGTTACCTGGTGCAGCTTTGTGCCTTTCCCAGTGACCGACATGGGCGAGCCATCGTCTACGTCCTGATCGTACGCGAGCACATCGAGTCCCTCGCGCCGCAGCAGGCCCGCCCAGTATCCTGTTCCGGCGCCCATCTCCACCAGCTTACCGTTCGGACATGCTGCTCGCACCGCCTCGATCGCGGCCGCACAGGGCACGCCGAAGGCATAGTGCGAGCACAGTGGCAATCGCACGCGGTCGTGGAAAGCGCGGGAGTCGGCGCTCACGCACACGTGCGCCTCGTCCTCCAACGAGCCGATCAAGCACAACGCCAGCCGCCCTCCTGCGCCGGGCACGTCGCGAGCGGTGCGATAGCGCACGCTCTCGCCGCCGCCGTCCCGGCCGGCGCTCTCGCCCGTGTGGTATGCGCGGCCCGTTTCACTGCACGCCGCCGGGCTGTCTGCCCAGCGCTCACGCTCAACCCGCTCCACCGCATGCTCTGTGCCTACTGCACCAACCCTGTCAACGTACGGCACAGTGAAGCCAACAGGGCACTCAGCGGTGATAGATCGCACTAACCATTCATAGTCGCCCATTGAGGCTCTATCGAGCCCCTTGGTGCTCACCACGCCCGAGGGGCGCATCGTGTCTTCCTCCAGGAAGCTCGCAAGTCCCATGAACGCGCGCAGCGCGTGCAGCTGCGGCTCGAGGTCCTTTTCATAGCGAATGGTGGTGCCAACCCGCGCGCCCACGCGCCCGCTGCGCCGCCCGCCGCCCGCAGAGGGTGTGGCGCTGTCGCTCGCGAGCTGCTGTTGCTCTCGCAGCACTGCGGTATAGCGTGCCTCCGCGCGATCGATGCGAGCCCTTGTCGCCCCCCACAGCCTCCTGCTCGCGGCCTCGTCACGCGCGCTGAGGGCTCTGGGCACAAACGCCGCCTGTGTCTCGTTTCCACCGGCGAGATTGAGCTCGGAGAGCTCTGTCGCCGCTGCTCGCGCGTCCAAAGCGGTGCGCTGCACGGCGCGCAGCTCGCCGAGATCCTCTTCGAATGCAGCCTTGCGCGCGCGCCACTTCCCGACGGAGGCGTCCCATTTGATAGCATTGGTGACGTCAGCGCGCGCGTCCACGAGCTGATGTAGCCGTCCGCGTGCCGCGCTGCGGTTGGCAGCGCTTGCACCGACGCCAGAGAACAGCGCGCAGCGGCGGCGCTCGTCAAAGCGACGCGCGTGCTCGGCCAACAGCCGCAGCTTCGCAGCCGCCACCACCGGGTTGTTGTCGATGGGTCGCGTGAGTTCCATCACCTCCCGCGGCATGAGTTTGCCCTTCGCTGCTAGCTTTGCGCGAGCCGCCTCATATCCCGCTTCGTACGCCTTCTCTTGTTCCTCGAGCTGCTCGAGCTGCTTCGAGTGCGACGCTGTCGCCTTCGCCGCCGCTCGCTCAGCCTTCAGCTTCTGCATCTTCTGAACCTCATCCTTGAGCTCGTAAACGACCTTGGCGATGCGCCGAATGGCCGGTGCGTCGCCCGCTGCGCCCTTAATCCACTCAGCACGCGCACGGTTGGAGGCATCCAGCGCAGCCGAGTAGAGCGATTTGGCTCGCATGTCGTCCCCGACCTGGTAGGCAGCATTGCCGGCGGCACGCAGCGCATGGGGGTCACTCACTGACGCGAGCAGCGCGCTGTGGTCGAGCGTCGATTCACCCATGCGTGATGCCTTCCGCCGCGGGCGCACGAGAGAGCGCACGGGCTGTGTGTCGCTGGCAAGGCCCATTGGGCGCGGCCACAGCGCCGGCCCGACCCCGGGCCGAAGGCGGCCACTCCAGAGTCAGCCGGGCCCGCCGCGAAAGGCGCTCTCTCTACCTGTTCCCCACCCCCACAACCCTTCACTCCCACCCTCCCACCCACAACCACACACACCACCACCTCCCACAGCGCTGCCTCGGCGCGCGGGCGCTTCGCAGCTCGGGCGGGCAGAGCGGCGGC
Organism: Prasinococcaceae sp. CCMP 1430; assembly: GCA_013416795.1. NCBI lineage: Eukaryota > Viridiplantae > Prasinodermophyta > Palmophyllophyceae > Prasinococcales > Prasinococcaceae > Prasinococcaceae sp. CCMP 1430. Next base: position 501,437 of record RQSC01000028.1, read on the forward strand.
TGTGTGTGTGGGGGGGAGTGGCGGCCCGCTCGAGAAACGGCCGCCCGGCGCGGGTGCGGGGGAACGGCCGGCCGCCACCGGAGCGCACCACTCGAAAAACGCCATCAAAACAGGAGTCAAACCCTTCTCCGCGCCAACTAAAACCCTTAATACGCCAGGCGGCCGAAAGAAGATCATTCTGGAAGCGCTCGGACGCTGGCAACCTCAACTCGAGGATTTCGCGGCGCTGGGCACGCGCATGCCGTTTGATGGTGCCGCGTTCCCCCGTGCGGGTGGCGCGCGAAGTGGCACCGCGCCGAGGCGTACGCAAGGGGGCGCGCGCGCGCCTCGCGGGCGGGGGCGCCGACTGACGGTGCGCGGACGGGGTGAGCGAGGAGCATGGGGGTGCGCGCGGGCACGGAGGGGCGGGGTCGGGGAGAGGGGTGCCAGAGGGCTGATTTCAGGCGTGCGCGGCGGCTTGGCGCCATGTCCAAGAAGGCCAAGCGTGGGGTGAAGGGCGCCAAGAAGAGGCGCAAAGCGCAGCATGAGGAGGCCGCACCCGCGCCGATTGACGAAGGGACGGGGCTCGATGCGGACATCGGGCCCGACCAGTGGGCGGCCATGGGGACAGCGCCAGCCGACATCGCCGAGGACGTGAGCGCAGCGGGCAACTGGATTGGAGGCGCCGGCGAGAGCGCCTCAGCCGAGGCCGCCGAAACAGCTGAGGCCACCGCCGGCCGTGCAAGCGGTGGCCTTCAGTGCGGCACTGCGACCGACACCTGCACAGAGGCTTTTCACGACGCACATACCGATGCCAGTGTCGATGCCGGCGCGGACGCAGACGAATACCGATCCAGCCCATACGCCGAAGGCACCCAGCGGTACGACGACGGCGCGTATGGTGTAGACGGAGACGACGAGTACGAGGCGATGCTGAAGGACGAGATTGCCACGCGCAACGACGTGCGTCAGCGCCTTCTCGAGGCGCGACAGCGAGCATTCGATGACGACCCCGACTACCGCAAGCGCCCCCTCACGGTCCTGAACGCGGAGGCGGTTGCACTTCAGCGCGCCGGCGACAACCTCGGCGCGGTAGCCGCGTACGCCAAGGTCTTCAGGAAGATACAGGAGGGCAACCTCACGCACCCGGAGCTCTTCGTGACGCACGGCAACCGCTCGAGCGCCTATCTGAAATTGAGGCTGTACGAGGAGGCGCTATGGGACGCCAACAAGTGTCAGGAGCTCGCAGAGAAAGCCTTCAACAAGGACAAGCGCACCAACACACTGGGGTGCTACGCTCGCGCGTTCGCGCGCAAGGGCTACGCGCTGATGGGCCTGCGCCGCTATCGCGCTGCGGCGGCCATCTTTGCGGACGGCCTCGCGCGCGATCCGGATAGCACGGAAATGAAGGAGGGGCTCGACCAGGCACAGCAGGGAGTGCTCAGCGACCTGCTGGAGGGCCGCGGGCTGGAGACGCTCGCTCTCCCTGCACCCGATCCCAAGAAGAAAATCACGTGGCTGCCGCGCTCCACCGCAATCCACAAGATCGAGGAGGGCCTCCCCACGTCACTGCTGACACCTTTCCAGGCGGACAACGACTACCACGTCAAAGACACCTACAACTACGTCACAGTCCAATCGGATGTGCGCATGCCCAAACTCCACATGGAGTACCTGCGCGACGACGTGCGCGTGAGCGCGTTCGCTGATGCGATACAGCGCGCGGTGGAGGCATGTGCGGAAGAGGACATGGACGCGCGCGTACTGCTACTGCAGGGCGGGGCGGGCCTGCTCGCGATGGAGGCTCTGCGCGCCGGTGCGTACCACGTGACGGTTTCCGAGCGCTGGCTGTACTTGGCGAGCGTATGCAAGGAGAATCTGCTCGCGAACGGCTACTCCGACGACTCGGTGCGCGTGGTGTACAAACGCCCCACCGACCTGACTCTCCGCAAGGACCTTCCCGTCTTCGCCAACATCCTGGTGGCGGACGCGCTGGACGACGCGCTGCTCACGAGCGGCATCATTCCGGGTATGCGCCATGCGCTGCACAATCTGGTCACACCCGACTGCTACGTCATCCCGGCCAGCGCGACGGTTTTCGTGCAGGCGATCGAGATACAGACGCTCGAGGTGTGCGGCCTTGACGTGAGCGCTGTGAACAGGCACCGCTGGGCGCCCGCGTTCCGGTGCGGCACGCCGATCAAGGAGGGCGCGTACACACCGCTCTCGCAGCCCGCGCAGGCGTTTCACTTCGACTTCAAGATGCCCCCAGAGGAAGCAGAGCGTGTGACGCTCGACCTGCACTTTGAGACTCCGGGCATCTTCAATGCGGTGCTCGTTTGGTACGAGCTGCGCTTGGACCAGAACACCACGCTGTGCACGGGTCCGCGCGCGCACGGCGGCTCGGGCCTGCACACGCTCCGCCCTGCTCTGCAGTACTTGGCGGGTGAAATCGTGGTGGATGACGGTATGGTGCTTCCGCTCATGTGCGAGCATAACACTGTGCGCCTGCGTTTCGACGTTGAGGCCGCCGAGTACATCAACTTGGCCATATCCAATGCCAACTTCCCGCCCGTTCAGTTCACCATGCTCACGGATACCCTCAAACACGAGGCGTACTACCGCGCAATCGGGCGTGCGGTTCAGCGCACCAAGGCAAAGAACCCCTTCGGCGAGTGCCACGTGGCCGACCTCGGCACTGGCGTGGGCGTGCATGCAATGATGGCCGCCAAGAGCGGCGCGACGTCAGTGACGGGTATCGAGTACCACGATGCTGTGGCCGACGTCGCCCGGCGCAACGTGGCTGCCAACGGACTCGGAGCGAACGTGTCGATCGTGCAGCGCGACGTGGGGCTCGTGGAGCGCGGCAAGGGCGCGCGCCGCCAGGGTTGCAACATGGCCATCTTGGACATCTTCGATGCTGGCCTGATTGGCCACAAGGCGCTGTACATGATTGAGGTGGCCAAGCGCAACTTTTTGCAACCAGACACCACCGTGGTGCCACAGGCGGCGACTCTCTACTGCATGGGCGTCGAGGTGATCACCTCCAAGGTGCGCGGCTTCGATATGAGCGCAATTAATAAGTACCGCTGGGATGACACCTACGAGACGCTCTTCATCGACGACGTGCCGCATCGCCGCCTGACCAAACCCAAGAAAGTCTTCGAGTACTTCTTCGACGGGAAAAGGAAAGGGCGCTCGCGTGAGAACGTGCTCAAGCTGGAGGTCACGCAGAGTGGTATACTCAATGGCATAGTGATGTGGTATGACCTGCACCTTGACGACGAGGACTCGCTCACGACGGCGCCCGCGGGCATCGGCATGGGCGGGTACGTGATCAGCGCGGCGCCCAGAGTCGAGGGCGGCGAGGACGGGGAGCAAAACGCGGAGGCGAGTGAGGGGATGCGCGAGAGCGTGCCAGTGCGTGACATCACCACGGTACATGCGGCGGCCGACGGGGGAGATCCGGACGAGGAGGAGCCCCATCGCCACTACCACGGCCAGGCGCTGCAGTATCTTGAGCGCGCGGTCGGCGTATCCAAGGGCAAAAAGGTTACCGTGCTCGCCAAGCGCGTGGAAGACAAGGTGGCCTTTGCCTTGCGTGAAGGCGTGGGTGTGATGGTGTCCAAGTCGCCTTGGAAGATTGTGCTGGGGGGCGGCGCGTCTACCGAGAGCCCGCACTATCAGCGCGTGCACTATTGCGAACTGCTGGTGCGCGACTTCCTCATGCGTCTGAAGGGCAAGCGCTTCCCGCCCATCGAGAAGGACATGAAAATGATCCTCGCCCACTGCGGGAACCTGTTTTTGGTAAGGGCGCGAGCACGCGTGCGCGTGCGCGAGCGGGTTCGCGAATAATAGTCTCTGACCTGCGCGCCCCGGACTGCACGTCGCAGGACCCCCGCTGTCTGCAAGATACATACCACGACTTCTGCGTGATGTACGTCGGCGTTGACACCAGCGGTCAGGGAACGCTGAGAGCGCGCTTGCTCGATCCAGCACGACATTTTGCACGCACGGCCTCTCGGCGCGTGTGCCCTGACTTGGTCGCTAGCAATCTTAGCACATTCAAATGCATGCGCTGTGCTGACGCGACTGGCCGCACCGCCTCGCTCGGCGCGCTCTGAAACAGGGAACACGTCTTTGCACAACACTGGCAAGAGTTCTCCCCGGGTGCAACCTACGATGCAGTCTCTAGCCGCCCGCTCTTTCTAGCGTAAACGCACACGCGCGAGTGCATTCATCCCCTCTACCTAATACTGACATCCGTTCAACAAATCTACACTGCGCGCGGCCGCTGGCTCGCTTGTCCCCCCGCCCCTTGTCGCGCGCTCGCCGCGTGCGCTCGGGGGCCGTGGTCAATCAGAGCACCTTTCATGGCTCCTAGTCCTAGCCTACCACATATGCTTGTCACTCTCCTCACACATCGGCCTTCTTGTCTTCTACGAGCTTCTTCATTGAGCTGCTCGACGAGACACCTCGTGTCGATTGGATGTAGCTGTTGTAGCTGTAGTGCATGCCTCCCAACAGGCCGATGCACACGCCAAGTACGTTAGGCGCGTAGATTGGCGCATCGGCTGGGAACATAACGAAACCGAGCGTGGTTGTCAGGACGTCCTTGATCTGGCCAGTGACTGAGGTGACCAGCGGGCTGTTAATGTTCGTGCACCTACAACATCGCCGGAGCGAGAGTGCATGCGAGGCACGCACGCACGCGTTGGCAGTTGTCAGCATTGGGTTCGCAGCCAATACGAATGCGCGCGCGCACGTGCACGCGACGCACCGGAAAATACACAGGTTCAGCAGGAAGGCCTGGCTGGCCGATAGAATCAGAAAGGCGATGAACGACCCGTCGAACAGCCTCGGAAAGCTCTGCACGCGCTGCAGCTCGTCCGTAGCAACTGCCGTGTAAGCGAGCATGAGTGGCATTGCCAACACGTTGTTGCACCACAGCAAGCCGGCGTCGGAGAGTCCCGTGGACGAACGCAACAGCTTGATGAGCAACAAATAGCACGCCGTGCTAACCACGAGGACGGACACCATCACGTAGCCTGGAAAGGTGTACATCAAGTCCGTCACGCCCGCGACGAGGCCGCCGAGCATCATGAGTGCGACGGAGACGACATTGGACAGGCTGGGCGTCTTGTCCAACACGACGAACTCGCCCACCATCACCTGCGACCACGCCAGCGCGAGAGCGCGTGCAATGCACACGCGCGCGCGTTGGTGGTGGTCAGCATTGAGTGCGCAGTCAGTGCTGCAAGCGCGCACGCATACGTGTGGGTGACTTACCAGCATCGTGGTAGCTCGTCTGAACACGCTGAACATTGGCACGGACAGGTATCGGAGCGCAATCAAGCCGGACACGACATACACCCACCAGCAGATGGTGAGCGGCAGTACGCGCACGAGGGTTGACGCCGGTGGCAGCGGGTTGAAGTCCAGGAGGCGGTCGCCCGTGAGCACGCGCAGCAGCAGCATCAACACCAGCGTGAGCGAGAGCTGCAGCAGTGTGAGGACGCACGGGAAGGAGAACCCGTACCACGAGAACACCATCTTGTTGAAAATGGTGATACACATAGAGATGCTGCCATACGATAACGCGGCCAACAGCTTGGTGAGAGGGCTGTAGTGCACCAAGCGGGCGCTGGATATCGGGGTCTTCTTGGCGGGATCTGATGAGGAGGCCGAGAAGGCTGCGGCAAGAGCGGCAGCCTTTTCGGCTGCAGCGGCTGCCGCCTCCGCGAACGCCGCACCAGCCGGGGACTGATCAGGCTGATGCTCGCCCCTCTGCCGCTTGTGGTCGGGCAGAGGTTGCTCGGGCGGCGCGTGAGTCAAGTGGCCGCGCTCAGCATCAACGCGGCTGGTATCACCCGGCGTTGGCACAACGGAGCCGTTGACTCCACCACCTCGAGCGTCGCCTGTTGGCGGGCCTAGACGCGATGCCTCGGCCATGTCAGGAGCATCGGCTTCTTCTTGGCGATGACGGGAACCCCCTCCTCTGCGCTTCCTGCTGCTGCCGCCGCCGCCGCCACCCCTGCCAATACCGAAGAGGCCGCCCCGCGCACCACGAAAGAACGTGCCGGGGCCGTCCACGAGAGCTGCGTCAACTCCGGGGGGCTCCTGCCGCTCGTCCTTGACTCGAAGTGCCTCCTCATCGTCGTAAAGAGGGTTCACCGGCGAGCTGTCCCACTCGGGGGGCTCTCCGTCGGTTCCCGGCGTATAGTACGGCGTGCCGTCGTGTCGCGCGCTCATCCTCCCTTTGAGTCGCTACCACTCAGACGGGAGAGCGGGGTCCGCGAAGCGACCGTGCGCGCGCGCGCGCCCGCGCGCGGCCGGCGAAGCGCCGCTGTAGCGCAGGTGCGCAGCACGCGCGTGAGGCGCCGCTCTTTGGACGATCTCGAACGCGCGCCCGCCGCGCAGGCGGTCCAGCCCCGCGCGAGTACACACCGCCGGTGTGCCGCGCATGCGCTGTGGCGCGGGACGCAGGCGTCAACAGCCCCACGCGCGCGCGCACCGCCGCCGCCGAGGATCTGCTGAATGCGTTTTGAGCTGGCCCGGCTCCGACCGCCCAACGTTTCGTTTGTTTTCCACATGCGTTTTTTTGGGCCGATCAATTCGCACGCCCGAAAAATGGACTCGCAAACGCGGCATGACATTGAGGGCGTTGGGCGGAGGGTGGGACAAGAGCCACTTTACGGCCGCGCGCGCGCAAGGCTCGCACTGCATCGGTCTCATGCGGGTGGCGGGGCTCATCGCCCGTACCTCTGCCTGTGCACGGGCGCGTCAATCTCCGCCGCGTCGAGCGCCTCGGCCCACGGGCACTCCACGCAGAGCAGGTCCCCGGCGCCCATCCAATGCGCGCTGATCGCCGCGCCCGCAGCCGGCACCAGGCGCCAGCCTGGCCCGCTCTCGCAGCGCGCCGCGTGCGCCGAGGGGGCTTCGCTCCCGTGGGCGCCTGCCGGCGTCAGCGGCGCGGGCGCGTAGTTTGCGCGCCGCTGGCGCTTGCTGGGATGTTGCTGTTGCTGCTGACGATGCGAGCCCACGCCGACGCCATCTGTGCCATTGGGCGCGCCGTTGCCTCCGCCCTCTCGGCCCTCCCCATCGCTGCCGCTCTCATCGCCATCGTCGTCGTCCTCGTCTTCCTCGTCGTCTGCGGCCTTCATGTCGTCCTCGTGCCTGTCGAGATTTGCATGCACTAGTGCGTCGCCAGACTGCACGAGCAGCTCACCCGCCTCCCCCAGCGCACCTGGGCGAAAGGACAGGCCACACACGCCGCCACCACCACGCAGCACAGCGGCCAGGCTGCCACAACCGCGTGCGCCACCGCGCGCGCGCGACCACGGCGACAGCCGCAGCCTCTCAGCATCGTACAGCACGACCTCCCCAGCGGCTGTGCCAACCGCCAGCGGCACTTTGGGCAGGGCCTGGACAGCGGCGGCGGCGGCGGCATTGATCCCGCCCTTGTCCTTCTTGCGCGCCTGTGCGCGAACGCGCGCGCGCTGAGCCGCCGCATCAGCCACCCTTACGACGTCGACCGCCGGTCGGAACGCCACGGCGGTGGGCGCCGCACCAGACCTCGGCAGCGTACCCCTGTGCACGAGTTCAGCACCCTCCGTCTCGCTCTCTGCAGAGAGCTTGAGCACGTGCACGCGTGTCGCGTCCGCCACGGCGATCCACAGTCCACCATCCGCTGCCGCAGAAGCGGTGAGCGCGGCCAGAGCGGGCGCGCACTTGAAGCTGCACATGACGAGCGTCATTCCCGCCGATTTCGTGCTCGAGCTCACGCTGAGAGCAGACACTGTACACTCGAATGCGCCACTGCCGACGTCGCGCGCCCCGGCGGCCACGAGCGTGGGAGTGCCGGCGCTGGCCGACACGGCCACTAACTGTGCGGCGGGGACACGCGTGAGCGCGGAAGCGGCGACGCGCCGCGCGCTCGCACCCCCCGCAGCGTCCCTGGCGATCGGCGCAAGGGCGTATGCGCGTACTGCACCGCGCGCATCCACCGAAGCCGCGAGCGTGCCATCAGCGCTCACCGCCGCGTGGACCAGCGGTGGCGCGCTCTTGCCGCCGTGTTTCGCCTCGAGGCAGATGCGCAGCACATGGTCGGGCGGCGCGCCCGCACCCACCACGCCCTTGGCGACGGCTGCGCGCAGGCGCCACACGTCGAGCGCAGCGCCATTGGCCGCCAGCAGCAGAGGCGCGCCGTAGCCACCGCCGCCGCCGCTACCAGCCCCGGCGACGCCCGCGTTGTGAGCGAGCGCGCACGGCGTGCGCTGCGGTGCGGCCGTTGGGTGCCACGGGTGTTGCTCGAAGAAGTGTGGCACCGAGTGGGCGACGACGCGCGCATCGTTGCCCGCCGACAGCAGGAGGGGCTCGGAGTCATCCGCGAGCGCCAGCGCCAGCGCACGAACGTCATGCGTGTGCGGACGCTTGAAGCCTTTCAGCACCCAACTCACCGCCTCGGGAGACGCCCGCCCGCCGCGTCGCACTTCCTCGTACACGCACACCTTGGTGTCGATGCCCGTCGAGTACAGCGAGCGTCCCGAAGGTGACACCTCGAGGGCGAGGACGTCGGCGTCGTGTGCGTCGAAGCCCGCAATGCGCGCGCCCGTCGCGGCGTCCCAAAGCTGCACGGCGCCCGATGCGTCGCCAGACGCGACCGCGCCTCCCGCGACGAACGCGACGCTCCACACGCATGCGTCTTCGCTCACCTCAGCGATGCCCTTGCCGCCGAGCGCAGCGGGCGCACGCGCCGAGGCGGTGATGCGCATGTCCTCGCGGCCCGTCGCGGCATCAAAGACACGCACGCATCCGTCCGCGCCTCCAGCCGCCAGTACGCTGCCATCGGCGCGCCAAGCGACGGAGAGCAGGCGGTGCGCCGACGCGCGTTGGAATGAGCGCATAAAGCCCACCCCTGCCTGATCAGCGCTGAAAAGTCGCACGCAGCCGTCCTCGCACGCGAGTGCCAGGACATCGTCGCCGCTATCGCCACCATCGCCACTGCCGGCGCGCGGCCGCAGCGCCATCCCCCACACCGAGCCGCCCGCAGAGTCGGCGCGCGCTACACGGCGCAGCGCCACCGGGCAGAGCTGAGACACGAGGCCGTCCAGGCCCGCAACGACAACGCGCGGCGGAGCGCCAGCGACGAGCGGCGGCAAAATCTCGAGAGAAGTGACGCCCGACATCTCCTCTCGCCCCGGAATCACCGCCACGCGCTCCCAGGCCGGCGACCGCAGCGCCAGGCTGCCCCCGCTGCCATTGGCGCCGCCGCTGACTGCCCACAGCTCGACGGTGCCGTCCTCACGCGCGACGCCGCACAGCGCGCCCTTGCCCGCCGCGCCCCGCGCGGCAGCGAGCGCCGACACCGGCGATGGGCGGTAGTCAGCCACGCGGCAGCGATGTAGGCGCACACCGCCGCCGCCCTCCCTTCCCCCCTCTGCGCGTTTTCGAGCGGCCCTCCGCCGTTTCGCGCGCGCGCCAAAACCTGAACCTCAACGCCCCAATTGAGGTCCACACCGCCGTGCAAGCACAGTAGGGTTCACAAATCTCCGCTCGAGCTCGATCGAGGCGCGTGGATGGATGCAGCCACTTTCCCTTGCTTGTTGGGGATGGACATGCGAAAAATACTTCAGTGGTTGCTGGGTCGGTGGCCCCGCGCCCGGCTTTGCGGGCGCGGGCGAGGGCCAATTCGGTTCCGGATTCGCGCGATCGCGCGCGGGCGCGCGGCGCGGCGTGGGCCGCTCGTTCGGATCGGGCGTGCCGCCGGAGCGGCCCGCGCGGTCCGCGCCCAGCCGCCGGCCGGGCCGCCGCTCCCGAAACCGCGGCGGGACGCACGCTTAAAAATACGGAATGACGCACCATTGCATAGCTGCAGTCTTTTTGAAACACAAATGGGTGACATATTTTACGGGTGACAAAGATAAAATAAACGACGGATATGTTGTGATCGAAATGGCATTCCAGAGAGCTGCCCTTCCCCCTCTCGTCACTTTTTCTTTTTTCTTTTTTTTCTTTTTTGGCGTGGAACGCGAGAGCCCGGGCCGAGGCGGGCCCGGCGCTCTGGGGTGGCCAAGGGGCGCCCCGGGCAGGCAGGTGCGCGCCACATCAGCGCGGTGCGCCGCGCCGAGGGCGGACGCCGCCTCCTCGCCGCCCCTTCTCCCTCCCCTCCCCTCCCCTCCCGTGCCCTCGATTCGCGTCCTGGCGCGATGCCTCCGGCCCGGCGCGCCGAGCCGCGCGCGCCCGTCGACGAGACGGTCGCGATCTACCGCGCCGTCGTCGACGGCGTGGTCAAAGGCGTGCGCGCCGACTTTGAGCAGGAGGGCACGCACGCGTCCACGCTCGATCTCTTGCAGAAGCGCTGGGAGGCCAAGCTGGTGGAGAGCGGCGCGTTCGGGCCCGTCGTCAAGCATGAGGACGCGGAGGCCGCCAAGCTTGCCGAAGCGGCCGCGGCTGCAGCAGAGAAGGCAGAAGAGATATCGACCGCAGGTAAGGGCAAGACCAACCAGGAGTACGCTAGGGCTTTCGCGGAGGCGGCGGAGAAGGGCCTCGAGGAGACGGACGCAGAGAACACGGGACGAACGGAGGTCGAGGAGAAGGAGCGATGTGAGCAGCAGGCGCAAGAGCAGCGGGGCAACGAGGGGGGGAGCGACGCACCCGCCGCTGGCGAGAAGCGCACGCGAGATGGCGACGACGGGGGTGCGGCGAAGGGCGGAGGCAAGAGGGCACGCGCGGAGGGCGATGGCGGCGGGGGCGATGGCGGTGACGATGGCAGCGGCAGCGACGACGACTTGCTCGCGGCCGAATTCGAGGCAGAGCTCGAGGCAGAGCTTGACGCTGGCGGCGAGGACGACGACGGCGCACACGCGGAGGTCGGCGCGGCTGCGGGCAGGGAGGGTGCGGCCCCCGCAGCGGGGGTGGAGGCTGCTCCGGCTGGTGGCGCGGACAAGGATGCGCCCGCTGGCAAGGGCGATACTGCCAAGGAGGCAGCTGTGGACAGCGACGAGGACGGCCTCGCGGGCCTGTCCGACGACGACGACTTCCTGAATCGCCCGCCGTCGAGCGACGAGGACGAGAAGGACCCCGAGACCCCCAACATGTGCCTCGCGACGTATGAGCGCGTGCAACGCTCGCGAGGCACGTGGAAGGTGACGCTGCACAACGGCATGATGACCGTCAATGGCAGGGATTGGATCTTCTCCGACGCGAAGGGCACCTTCGAATGGAGTTAGGTCCCTCGAGCAGCCATGGCGCCGGCGACGCGCGCGTGCGCGGCCGCGCTCCGCGGCGACAGTGGCGGCGTGCAGGCTTGACAGTAAGATGAGCCGAGCATGGTGGGCAGCCTGGCGCCCATGGCCGGGCCGTGGCGGCGCCACTTTGACTTCCTAGAGCTCCCTTCTCACGACGCGTCAGCGCCCTGCGCGCGAGCCTTGCACCGAGACGTGGATGCCCGACTCTGTGTTCGCCGACGCGGTGAGCACGCAGATGGCATGCGGCCCGCAACCCGCCACACCGCGCGCCGCCTGTCACGCCGCGACCGCGGTGGGGCGGCCGTGGCCCTGCTGGGCCGCGGTGATGGGTAGTGGTAGCGGTGAGGGCGACGAGGCTTGCGGGGGCGGCGCGCTCGGCGACCCCGCGGGTGCTGCCGGCGCTGACGCGGCCGCTGCCTGGGATGGCCCGCCAGCGGCGGACGGGGGTATAGCAAGTACCGCCGCCGATGCGGACGCGGGCAGCGAGGAGGCGTTCTGCTGCATCTGCCTTTCGGGCATCTCGCCCGAGCCGTGCGCGACCTTCGACTGCTGCGAGCACACCTTCCATTCGGAGTGCCTCTCGCGGTGGGTGCAGGTGGAGGCTCTCTGCCCCTTGTGCAGACGCGAGGCGAGTTCGTGGAGCGTGCCGGCTGCCGCCGTGCACGCTGGCGGGTCCCCAGCCCCCGCTGTCACGCACGCCATCGACCGCTCGCGCCGCCAGAGCGCCGAGGACGAGTTTGATGCAGCGGACTGGATCGACGGCGAGAGCGACGACGACGGCGACAGCGGAGGCGATGAGCTCGCGGACGTCGTGTGCTATGCGTGCGGGGGTGGCGGTGATGAGGCGCGCTTGCTTATGTGCGATGGCTGCCCACGCGCAGCGCATACGTATTGCCACGGGCTTTCAGCAGTACCCAGTGGGGAGTGGTTCTGCGGCCAGTGCCCGCCGGCGCCGGCGCAACGACAGCGGCCGCCGCTGCGCGCGCGCCAGTCACATCGCGCCAGCAGGAACTCCGACGCGCACCTGGCCAACCTGCGTGATGCATTTGTTCCTACACTCGCCGACACGTCGCCTCCGCCCAGCACACGGCGAGGCGCGAGGCGTCGCGCGCAGGAAGCGCACGCGCGAACACTTGCAGGAGCTCTAGTGCTCCGCAGCACGCGGCGCGGGCGTGTGGGGCGCCTTTCCATCGGCGCTGGGGCGGCGTACCGCATGCACGTCGAGGACATGCGAGCCGGTGCGACCGCCGGCGACGGTGGCTCAGACACGCGCTCCGAGGCCGCTCGAGCGCTGCTGGCGGCGCGTGGGCGCCGCCAAAGGATACTCTCGCCAAATACAACGAGAATCCCGACCGCCATGCGGAACGCCACCGCCCTCGGTGGCCCCGGCGGTGCCGGCGGCGGGGGTGGTCGCGAAGGCGCCGGTGGTGCCTCGGGCTCCACGGATGTGCTCCTGCAGACTCTCTTCGAGCAGGCCGACGTTGCCGAGAGGCTCGCGCGCGCGCCGCCACGCGGCCGCGTGCCGTCAGGCGATCGAGCGCAGCCGAGGCGGCCCTCACAGCGCCCTACACTTCGAGTGGGTGCGGGGCGCGTCGTGCCGCGCGCCGCGGGCGCGCCGCGGTCGTCGGCGCTGTTGCACATGGTGTGCACGAGCGAGGCGAGGGAGGGCGAAGGGTCGTCGCCGACAAGGGCGTGTGCAGCTGCTGTAGGTGGCACAGGCGCAATCGCAGGCGACGCCTGGGATGTTGAGAGCGGAGGCAGTGGCGCCGGTGGCGGCGGCAGCAACGACGCCGACGCTCCGACCCGTCGCGCTGATAGTCAAGGCGTGCCCGCGCTGGACAAGGTGAACGTCGTTCGCGCTGTGAAAGCAGCCCTACGGGAGTCGCCGACCGGGCGCGCGCTTGAGCGCGAGCACTTCAAAGTAGTGGCAAAAGAGGCCACAGTGGCGGTATTGGGCGGCCACGCGTCCAGCGCGGCATGCGCCGTGCGCGATGCCATGCGGAGGCGGCGGCTTCTTTGATATGAGCCGAAATCCTTTCATGTACTGTACACAATGTTACATTTCTGTCCGCCACGACGATGAGCGATCACTGAATGGCGCACGATGACTTGCTCTTGCTGCCTCCAGGCGCGGGCCGTTCTGGCGACGGCCTCCCGACATCTGCGGCTCGCATCTTGACGCCATTCTCGGACGCGTACAGCGAAGCGTGCAGCGCGATGCGCGCCTTGTGCGAGTGGACGAGGTGCGAGAGCGCCGCGAAACGTACGACGCCTGGAAAGTCTGCTCCGCCGGAGTCGAAGTTGCCATCTGACCTGGGCGTACTCGGGGTCGAGGCTGAGCTGGCGCCCGACTCTTTGTGTCTGTGTGAGCGTGCGGTGAGACGCATTCGTCGAAGCACGCACCGCGCGTGCATCTCGTGCAGGTTAAGCGTCATGAGCGCGGTCTCGAGCGTAGCTGCCGGCACTGAGTGCATAGTGCCGCCACGAAGCGAGTCATCTCTGTGCCCCCTCCCCTCCTCCTCAAGCAGGCGAATGAGCCTGCGTTTCTCGTGCTGCGTGAGGTGGCGGCGCATATCCTCGAGCACTGCCTTGCTCCACGCGTGCGCAGCCGAACTGTCGCGAATTCTGCGCACGGTGTGGTTGAGAGACGCCCCGACACTGGGGACCATCGTGATTCCTACCTTCGGGGAGGCTTGCTGTCCGTCGCCATTGCCATCTTCGCCGCGCACCGGGGTGAGCTTGACGCCGTTCACTCTGAACCAAGGGTGCTCTAGCGCCTGGCGCGCTGTCGGCCGTTTCGCCTCGTTGCGGCACAGCAGGCGCGAGAGCAGAGCCCTCAACTCGGCGCTGCATGCCGGCGTTGAGGCGGGCAGATTGCCGCTCTGCAGCTCCCGCCACACCATCCCCTTTTCGCTCTCGGGCGGGATGCCTGCCAGCATCACCCAGAGCATGACTCCGCACGACCACACGTCTGCCTTGGTGCCGTAGCCCGTGTCGCCTATGTTCACAACCTCCGGTGCCGCATAGAAGCGATTACCCTCGCAGTCCCGCAGTCGCTCCCGTCGCGGCAGGAAAGTCGCGCATCCGAAGTCGACCAACACTATGGAGTCGTCACCGCCGCTGCTCGAAACGTTGCCGGCGCCGTCGCTCGCATGGTCGCCTGACGATTGCCTGGAACGCATCAGCACGTTCTGCGGATGTATGGCGCGATGCACGATTGGCGTCGCACCCATCTCGTCGTGCAGGTGCCGCACGGCATCGAGGAGCTGCGCGAAGAGGTGCGCAAGCCGTGCCTCGTTGTGGGACGTTCCACTGCTTCTCTGGGAGTCCCCGCCTGTGAGGCTGTGGGAGCCTCGCTCGACTGAAAAGCTGCTGGAGCGGGAGCTCTCAAAGCTGCCTCCAGGGCCCACGCGGCGCGACGTGTGCTCGGTTTCGTTTCCGCCGATGTGCGATAGCAGCGTCCCACCGTCGCACAGCTCCGTGACGATGTGCAATGCGCCGCCGTCCTCGTACGTGGCGAGTACCCTCGGCAAGTTGCGGTGCCTTCCGTGGGAGCTGACTCCTACCAGCGTATCCAACTCGTCGCGATGCTGCTTGGCGCGATCATTGGTGACAATGACGCTCTTCACGGCCACCCGCTCTCCGCTCTCTCGGTGTGTGGCATGTCTCACCACGCCATACATCGCGGACGAGATCTCCTCGCCGAGCTCGTACGTGTCAGCGAGCGCACCTGGCGGCCCAAGCTTGCGCGAGGGCTCTTCCTCAAACAGGTGTGTACCGCTTTCGAAGAGCCCTCTCAACTCGGCGGCTTCGAGGTCTTCCTCCAAATCTGACATCGCGAGGCCCATGCGGTGCATGCCGTCATGGACGGTGTCGTCTGAGACGATACTGTGAGTGCTGGGGTTGTCGCCATCGTAGGAGGCGCCCGCGAGCTCGGTCGCTTCATGCGCCCCGATTTCGGCGGCCTGCGTTTCTGTGTGGGTTTCATTCGCGCGATCGTGTTTGCTGCCGCGCCACGTGGCATCCAAGGGTGCGCTCTGGACGATCGCGACCCTCGTGTTTTCCGGGCGCTTTGCAGAGTATTTGAACTTGGTCAAAGCATTGCGCACATGGCGCACGGGGGGTCTCGCCGCGGTGCCATCGTAGCCTGGGGCCATCAGGTCCACCACGAGCACCGTAATGTCGTCGTGTACGCCGCGGCGCGCGATGGATGCGTCGAGCACACGCTGCGCGGCGTCTTCCACGTTGCCGTAGTGCGCAATGGCGTCGAAGGCGTGCATATCAACGGCGTTCCATACGCCGTCCGACGCGACCACCAGCCGCTGGCGCTGCGTGAGGGGCTCGCTGCCGTCGCCGGCTTCGTCGGCCGCAGTCCGCCGCTCGCCCGTACCAAGCGGAAGCGGCACTCGCATGATCTCGGGCTCGTTGAGCACCGTACCTGTGGTGACGATGTTGCCCAGCGCGCGCGTGACTGCCAAGCCGCCGGGGTACACGCGGATCGGGCCAACAGGCCCATGGTCGGTCATAATGCGCCCTATCTGGCCGCCAGCTGCGGTGACCCGCTCCGTCTCGGCCGCGTTAATGCCCGGCGAGTGGTCGACGGTCAGAATGGTGCTCGACTGCTGCCCCATGGTATCGGTGGAGAAGGCCGTGTCGGCGGTGCCGTCGAGTCCGGACCGATCAGACGCGTCCTTCGAGCTGCGTCGAGAGTCTGCACCCGTGCCGACCGCCTTTCTCCCCCCCCCGGACCAGGCGCCGCCCCCGTCGACGCTCAAATCGTCGCTCTCCAGTGGCGACAGCAGGACCGCCCGCGAGTCGCCGACCCATGCAACCACGAGTTCGAGGCGGGTGCCGCCGTCGCTCTCGGACGCTTCGACGCGCTGCACGAAGACAGCTGTCGCGGTGGAGCCCGCGTGTGGCGGCGGCCGCATCCCGCAGCACCCAGTGGGCTCGGAGACGCGCTCCTGCACCTTGGCGAAGCCGATCTTGACGGCGTCCTCGAGCGAGGCGGTGCTGGAGCGCGCGGCGAGCGTGTCCGCGAGCAGGTGCACGCGGGCGCACTCGGAGACATCGGGGCACCTGCCATGGCCGTCAAAGATTCCCGCAAAGGCCACGACGTCGCCCCAGTCGGCGCTCGACGTGCGCGGCCCGGGCCCCGTGTGCCCAAACGCGGGCTCCAGCGGCTCCGCGCCCGCGCTGGGCACCGCGAAGTCGTAGCGGTCCTGGCCTGACTTGTGTGCGACGGCGGCCGCGGCAGCGAGGGCGGGCCCCTGCGCGTCGCCGTCGCGCGGGGCGCCCGCCAGCGGCACGCGCACGCCGCCTCCCCCGCCCCTCGCGCCTCGCCTGGAGCGTCGCCTCGCCTCGTGCGTCGCGCGCGCGCGCGCGCGCGTGGGTTGTGCGCTCGGGGAACGGCACGCGGACCCTGCGAGGATTTGCGGAAAGATTTACCAGAAAGTGGCAAACGAACAACCGGGCGCCGTCAGAATGAACCGCGATGCCCCTTCGACTGGCCGCGAGGGCGCTGAAGTCAATGACAGTAACGTACGCCGCCGCTCCGCCACGCTGGAGACTGATGGTGTATATGTGGGTCACATGGATTCGAGATCTCGACGCGGATTCGCGATCTCGCAACAACTCCTGGTGGTTGGCGGTGCCGAATCTACGGGTGCTGAATCGATGGAATGATGGGAGGATTCGCCCCCGTCGCGCGCGCGCGCGCGCGGCGCGCCGCGCGGGAGGCCTGGATCGGACCCAACCAAGCGCTCGCTCCGCGGTCGCTCTGATGTTGTTGTTGTGGCCATAGAAGACAGCGGCAACTTTCGCCGCGGTTGTTGACGCTTTTGCAACTGCAACAACAACAGCAACAAACAATCGCGGCGTGGTAGAATGGACACTGTCCCAACAATTTTCGAACAATTTGGAGGGTGAAGAGCGGGCGACATTTCGGGGGTCCGCGCAGCGCGTTCGCGTCCCGTCCATCCGTTCCCAGGCTCCCTCGTCGCGCCGCGCGCCCCGCCGACCGACCGAGCGCGCGCGCGCGCGCGCGAGCGCGGCGGGAAACTTGCAAGCAAACTTCGAATCGATCTGCGGTCGACCTCCGCGGGCTGTATGCGCGCGGCGAGGTCGAAGTAGGGCATCGCCTCCGCCGGGGGCTGCCACCGCGCGCGCGCGCCAAGGGCGGCAGAGGCGCGCAGGGCGCGCGCGGGGGAGGGGAGAAGGAGGGAGGGAGGGGGGAGGGGCGTGCCGCAGCTCCCGCTGTGTGCGCTCGTTCCCGCCGTGCGTGCCGGGCACGCGCGCCGCGCGCCGTCACATCGATCGCATCGCGAATCGAGCGAATCGGCGCGCCCGCGCCTCGGCGCACGAGTGGACAAGGCTGGCCGCGCGCCGACGGCGGGCGCACCGGCGGCGATGGCGAGCAGCAGCGACGAGAGTGATATGATCGACATCATGTCCTCCGACTCTGACGCGTCCGATTCAGACAAGGACGACTCCGACTTCGTGGTCACCGAGGCGATCGAGGCGACAGCGGCAGCCCCCGAGAGCGAGGAGGCCGCCGCGCCCCAGGCTCCCGTCGCGGAGCACGTCGCTGGCGGCACGGGCGCCTCCGCCGCGGAGCTAGTGGGCTCGGACGGGGGCGGCTCGGACGGCAGCTCCCACAGCGATGAAGCAGAGTACGAGGTCGAGGCGATCCTCGCGGTGCGCAAGCGCGGGCGCACGTCCCAGTACTTGGTGAAGTGGCAAGGCTACGGCGATGAGGACAATACCTGGGAGCCCGAACAGCACCTCGCCGGCTCCCAGGACTTGCTCGATGCGTTCCTCGCCGAAAGGGAGGCCAAAGAAGCCGAGGCGCTCGCCCGCCGGCAAGCTGCTAACGCGCAGCTGCGCGGCGCGGGCGCCGACGGCGGTGGCATCTACACGTCCCCCGACGGCAAGCGGTACAGCGCGCGAGAGCGCAGGAGCGTCATCCGTCTGAGCTACGACACAGACGAGGAGGGGGCGGAGCGCAGGAAGCGCCGCAAGAAAACGTCGAAGAAGAAGGCCAAAAAGGCAGGGCCCACCAAGAGGAAGGCTGGCGGCGGCAACGGAGTCGCCGGGCCCTCCAGGCCGGTGCGCGTGGTCGACGCCGCGGCCGAGAAGGAGTCCAATTTCAACAACGCTGACATCGAGCTCTGGAGCGAGTGTTTCGATGCGCCGCAGTGGGACGTCGCCAAGGTGACCAAGCTGGGCGTGCTCGAGCTCTTCGCGGGGTGCGGTGGCCTGAGCATGGGCGGTTCCATCAAGTTCGCGGTGAATGGCACACGAACCGTCGATCTTAGCATCGACACCGTGGGCGCCGTCGAGATCGAGCCGGTGCCCGCACGAACGTTCAAGCTCAACTACCCGCACGCCAACGTCATCGTGATGGGCGTCGGGCGCTTCGTGGCCACTACGCGGCGCTTCGTGCACCTGCTGAAGGACTGTCGCGCCGTTGTCGACGCCAGCGATGAGGGCGAGGGCGCTGGTGCCGCCAGCGGGCGCACCGTGGTGGGCATGCGGATCAATCAGGCGATCGCGTCGGAGAAGGTGATCGTGACCAACGCCAAGGGCTGGCGCAACACTTCGGGCACGGGCTCACAGTCCAGGCAGCTCATGGACTACGTGACCGTCGAGGAGGCTGGAGGCACGGTTGCCCTGGGGTGGGTGGAGTGGTGCGTGCAGGCCGAGGGTTCCCAGTCGGAGGGTCAGTGGATGAGCGACAGATCTATGTGCGAGCAGAACCTGCAGCGGCAGGCGGGCGCCTACGTGGCGCGCGACGACTTCAGCCCAGGCGTTTGGCCCATGCCTGGCGACGTGCACATCATTGCGGGCGGCCCGCCGTGCCAGGGTTTCTCGGGCTACAACTCGCAGCGCACTCTGTCGCAGGCGGTATCGGAGGTCCTCTCCGATCCCGAGAACCGCTTGCTGGCGCGATTCATGGAGGCAGTGTGGCTGTACCGCCCGCTGTACCTCATCATGGAGGAAGTGCCGAACGTGGCAGACAAGAGGGACGTGATGGACTTCCTTTGCAAGTCGCTAGCGGTCCATGGATACAACTACGATTGGAGGAAACAGACCAAGACTGGCCTCTACGGCGTGCCGCAGTCCCGCAACCGCCTCATCCTGCTTGGCGCGCTCAAGCAGCTCGACATGCCCGAGCCCCCGAAGCCCGTCGTGAGCTCCTTAAAGTGGGACCAAGACGCCATCACCGACGCCATGCGCGCGAGCCAGCGGGCGCACTTCCTGGACAACATCATCCGCGAGGAGGAGCCGCCTGAGGGGGGAGCGGCTGCCTGCGACGGCGAACACTACACCCAGGAGAGGGCCGACGAGGAGCGCGAGGCCCTGAGGGAGCGCAGGGAGGAGATGCTGGAGGTGCTCGGGCCGGAGCCCACCAAGGATGCCAGCGACAATGAGGAGAACGAGGACACGAACCCCAGGATGGAGGTCGACGCCCCCGCGCCACCCACGGATGCTGCCGCCCGCACGCTACGCAGACGCGACGCGGGGCCATCGCTGGCGAAACGCACGCTCGAGTGGAAGAGGGCCAAGGAGGCCATCGAGAGGGAGTACCTGGCGGGCGAGGCCGCGGTGAGGCGCAAGCTCAGAGCGAAGGGCAAGGCGCAGTCGGCGAGCGCGCGCAGCGAGGCGCAGCTAGACAAGGTGCGGCGGGCGCAGCTGCACCCCAAGCTGCGCGCGCGCGCGCTCGTGATCGGCGACGCCTTCACGCCGGACCTGCCGCGCCTCGCCACCGAGGTGAAGGACACTCAGGAGCAGGCCGTTTTGGAGGCCCCCTCCGATGCGGGCGTGAGCTACGAGTGCAAGTCGCCGACGCCGTACGTGGCGTACCTGCGCCAGACCATGGAGGCGGGGCAGAAGGTCACCAACCACGTGGTGTACGACCTCGGAATCTCCGACCGACTGCGCGTGCAGGCGGTGCCGCTCTGGGGAGGCGCGTGCTGGCGCGACATGCTGGGCCACGACGGCACGATGAATTATCCCAAGATGATGGTGCTTAACGACGACCAATGGGCGCGGCTGGGCTCGCGGTGGATCAACATGATCCCCGATCACATGTGGGCCGAGAGGCCCAAGAGGTTCGACGAGCTCGACGGCCGCATGCCCAGGCTCAAGCACGGCTGGAAGCTCGAGTCGAACCGCTTCCCGATGGTCCCCTACTGGTGCGTGACAATGAAACACGGCAAGGACACGGAATGCTACGGCCGCTACGACCTCGACATGGAACACGGCACCGTGCACTCTTACCACAAGCCGCACTGGCACGTCAGCCTGGTGCCCTGGGACCACCGCGTGGCGAGTGTGCGGGAGAAGGCGCGCATCCAGGGCTTTCCCGACAGCTTCGTGTTCACAGGCACCGTGGCGCAGCAGTACAAGCAGCTGGGGAACGCGGTGTCGCCGCAGCTCGCCAAGGCCATCGCGCGCACTATCATGACGGCCCACGCGGGCTCGGTGGCCACCTACGCGGACGCGGGCGCCGCCGCCGCGGCGGGCGCAGACTTCGCCGAACGCGCCAGGGTCGCGGCCGAGGAGGCTGGCTGGGAACAGGGCGCTGCCGGGGATGTGCGCCCCAGCGTCAGCCTCGTGAGCACCTCCCAGGAGCTGCGGAACTTCGCCGAGTTCTGCGACACGTTCAACCCTGCCGAGGAGCTCGAGCAGGACGTGCTGCGCCACGACCCGGCGGACGCCAAGGACCTCGCGGAGCGCCCGCAGCTCGAGAACATGACCTACGAAGAGTTCCTCGTGGCGTACAACACGCAACATCGCGACGATCACTCCGTGCGCAACAACAAGAGGAATCCCTTCGAGACCTGCCGCGAGGCGGAGGGGTACCACCCCTACCGCATCGAGCGCTTCAAGGCGCTGCGCTGGAGGAGGGACGAGTCGGGGACGCTGTCCATGGAGTGCTGCATCGAGTACAAGGACTGGCCCAACCACGAGTGGGACTGGCTGGTGAAACCGTACTTCGGGTTGAGCGCGTGGCGCGAGTTCATGCGGGACGTTGGCGAAGAGGCTTTCCTCACCTTCGAGAGGCGACAGGTCGAACACGTCGTGGCGCCGGGCCTCGACGTAGACGTCACCGAGGAGAAGCGGGTGTCGACCGTGCTCTCGGGGGCGGAAGAGAAATCGTTCGAGATGGAGGAGCGCTACAACGAGGAGATGGACAAGGGCTGGATCCCCGACCCTGCGCGGGCCAAGAGGGGGCGTGCTAAGAAGAGGCCCGCGCCGATGGACGACGGCGACGACGGCGACGCGGAGGGTATCGCTATCGACCTCTGCGCGTGATGCGTCGGTGCGCCGCCCACGGCACACGTACATACACAGCAGTGATTATACTACACACACGCACTACGACGCCGCGCGCGCTTCGCGGCCGCTCGGTTGTACGCGAAACAAAATCTGTGTTTATGACATCTCCCAGCTGCACACTAAACGCCTTACGCGGACAGCGCCTTGGCCTGCGCGCGAAGAGCCGACGAGCGCACGATCGCGCCTATGGTGTTGAAGGCGAGCTTGGCGTCCTCGAGGGGGTTGCCCGGCACGACCGTCTTGTAGAGGTACGAGTCGAAGGTCATCTTCTGGACGTAGTAGTCGTCGCAGAGCTCGACGAACGCCTCGCGCGCGGGGTTGTTGCGGTAGAACAGCTTCTGCAGGATGTCCAGCACCTTGTAGGTGAGCATGTACTTCTTGTCCCACCTGTCGAGGTACACCCTGAGGTCCGACTCGTCCACCAGGTACTGGCCGTTCTGCGAGCGCTCCACGATGGCCTCCGCACACATGCGCCCCGACTTGGCGGCGAAGTAGATGCCCTCACCCGAGCACTTGGTGACGTAGCCCGCAGCGTCGCCCACCAGCACCGCGCGGCCGTTGACGCGGCGCGGGCGCGGGTGCTCCGGAATGGGGTGCGCCTCGGACTTGAGCAGCGTGCCGCCCTCGATCTTGGGCTGGCAGCGCACGCGCGTGGCGTCCTGGTACTGCTTGATGCCGCTCTTGTTGACCACAGTGCCGGTGCCCACCGCCACGTGGCCGTACTTGGGGAACACCCAGCCGTAGAAGTCGGGCGACACGTCGTCGCCCACGTACATCTCCGCGAGGTCCTCGTACATCTTCATCTTGTCCTCGTCGATCTGGATGCGCTCCTGGAAGGCGATGGCGTAGTCGTACTCGCCCGCGTCGATCTCCTTGGCCACGCGCGAGTTGGCGCCGTCGGCGCCAATCACGATGTCCACCTCCACGGAGTCGGGCTTGCCCACGCGGCCGTCCTCCGACTCGTCGTAGTTGGAGAAGTGCACCGTGTAGGTGCCGTCGGCGGTGGTGGGCTTGTCCATGCGCAGCATCAGGCCGTTCACCAGCCTGGTGCCGTTGGCCTCGGCGCGCTTGCGGAGGTAGTCGTCGAAGACCTCGCGGCGGCACATGCCGATGTACTCCTTGTCGTTGAGGGTCTTGCCGACGTCGATGGAGACGTTCGAGGGCGAAATCATCTTCATCTTGGTCACCTGCGGCGCGGATTGCGGCGGGCGCGGGAGCGCGGAGGAGGGCGCGAATGACGAGGGTCAGGGGCCGGGTCGGCGGCCGGAGGGCCAGAGAGCGCGGCCGGCGCGGGCCTCGCGCTCGGCCGGCTCAGCGGCTGGCGCCCGGGGCG
>RQSC01000028.1:527809-544184 GCA_013416795.1 Prasinococcaceae sp. CCMP 1430
GGCGGCCGCGCGCGCGCGCGCTGCGCGGCGGCGGCGATGCCCGCGGTGGGGGCCAAGGACCCACTCGAGGGCGTCACCGACATGCACGGCTTCGAAGTGGTGAGGTCGGACTTCGTGGCCGAGTACGGCTCCGCGGCCGTGCTGCTGCGCCACTCCAAGACGGGCGCCGAGCTCATGTCGGTGAGCAACGACGACGAGAACAAGACCTTCGGCGTGGTGCTGCGCACGCCGCCCAAGGACTCGACCGGCCTGCCGCACATCCTCGAGCACAGCGTGCTGTGCGGCTCGCGCAAGTACCCCGTGAAGGAGCCCTTCGTGGAGCTCATCAAGTCCTCGCTCAACACCTTCCTCAACGCCTTCACCTACCCCGACCGCACGTGCTACCCGGTGGCCTCCGCCAACCTGGCGGACTTCTACAACCTCGTGGACGTGTACATGGACGCCGTCTTCTTCCCGCGGCTCACGCCGTCGGTGTTCCAGCAGGAGGGCTGGCACTACGAGCTCGAGAAGCCGGAGGACAAGCTGACCTTCAAGGGCGTGGTCTTCAACGAGATGAAGGGCGTCTACTCGCAGCCGGACAGCGTGATGTACCGCGACGCGCAGCTCACGCTCTTCCCCGACAACACGTACGGCGTGGACTCGGGCGGCGACCCCGAGCGCATTCCCGACCTTCGCTTCGAGGATTTCATGGAGTTCCACCAGACGCTCTACCACCCCTCCAACGCGCGCATCTGGTTCTCGGGCGACGACCCCGTGCAGGAGCGCCTGAGGCTCATGGACGAGTACCTCTCGCAGTTCGAGAAGCGCGCGATCGACTCGGCGATCACGCCGCAGAAGCTCTTCGACGAGCCCAGGCGCGAGACGCGCGAGTACACGGTCGGCGCGGACGAGGCAGGCGAGGCGGAGGGTCCCAAGAAGCAGCACATGCTGTGCACCTCGTGGCTGCTCTCTGCCGACCGCATGGCGACCGAGGACGCCATCGTGTGGGAGGTGCTCGATCAGCTGCTCCTGGGCACGTCCGCGTCGCCGCTGCGCAAGGCGCTCGACGGCTCCGGCCTCGGCGAGTCGGTGATCGGCGGCGGGCTCAGCGACGAGCTGCGCCAGCCCACGTTCTCCATCGGGCTCAAGGGCGTGGCCGAGGCCGACGTGGCCAAGGTGGAGGAGCTCATCATGGCCGAGCTGCAGCGCATCGCCGACGAGGGCTTCGGCGAGAACGCCGTGGAGGCCGCGCTCAACACTATCGAGTTCGCCATGCGCGAGAACAACACTGGCTCGTTTCCGCGCGGGCTGAGCATGATGCTGCGCGCGGCCCAGGCCTGGATCTACGAGGCCGACCCCATCGAGGGCCTGCGATACGCCGAGCCGCTGGCCGCCATGAAGGCCAAGCTGGCCGCCGGCGAGCCCGTCTTCCAGGACGCGCTGCGCGCGATGCTCGACAACCCGCACCGCGTGACGCTTGAGATGGTGCCCTCCGCCGCGAAGGGCAAGGAGATCGCCGAGGCCGAGAGCGCGCGCCTGGCGAGCGTGGAGGCCACCATGGACGAGGCCGACCGCGCCGAGGCCGTGGAGCTCACGCGCGCGCTGAAGGAGAAGCAGGAGACGCCCGACTCCCCCGAGGCGCTCGCGTGCATCCCTTCGCTCGCGGTTTCGGATCTGCCGAAGCAGAGCACCACGATCCCCACGGCGGTCTCCGAGGAGGCCGACGCCACCGTGCTGAGCCGCGACCTCTTCACCAACGAGATTCTGTACACCGAGGTGCTGCTCGACATGCGCTCGATCCCCGAGCGCCTGTTGCCGCTGGTGCCGCTCTTCTGCCGCTGCCTGAACGGAGAGATGGGCACCGAAAAGGAGAGCTTCGTGGACTTCAACGAGCGCATCGGCTCCAAGACGGGCGGCGTGAGCGCCTACCCGATGATCTCCAACAAGAAGGGCTCCGACGCGCCCGTGGCGTACCTCGTGCTGCGCGGCAAGGCCACCTCCAAGCGCGCGGGCGACATGTACTCGATCATGTCCGACATGCTGCTGTCGTCGAAGCTGGATGACAAGGAGCGCTTCCGCCAGATGGTGCTGGAGACCAAGTCGGCGGGCGAGGCGGCGGTGGTGGGCTCGGGCCACTCCGTGGCGGCGTCGCTGCTCGGCGCGATGGACAGCGTGGCGGGCCGCGCGTCGGAGATGACGGCGGGGCTCGAGTACCTCGAATACGTGCGCGCGCTCGAGAAGCGCATCGACGACGAGTGGGACTCGATCAGCGCCGACCTTGCCGAGATCCGCACGTGCCTGCTGGGGCGCAAGGGCATGCTCGTCAACCTGACCGCGGACTCCAAGACGCTCGAGGCGCAGTCCTCCGCGCTCAGCGAGTTCCTCTCTACGCTCCCCGACGCCGGCGGAGCGCTGCAGGAGTGGGCCGCCCCTCTCGAGGCGGCCAACACGGCGCTGGTGGTGCCCACGCAGGTGAACTACGTTGGCAAGGGCGCCAACCTGTACAGCGCGGGCTACGAGCTGCACGGGAGCGCGTACGTGATCAACAAGCTGCTCGGCACCACGTGGCTGTGGGAGAAGGTGCGCGTGGTTGGCGGCGCGTACGGCGGCTTCTGCGACTTCGATTCGCACTCGGGCATGTTCAACTACCTGTCCTACCGCGACCCGAACCTGCTGGGCACGGTGGGCAACTACGACGGCACGGCCGCCTTCCTGCGCGAGCTCGAGCTGGACTCGGGGGCGCTCTCCAAGGCCATCGTGGGCGCGATGGGCGACGTCGACTCGTACCAGCTGCCCGACGCGAAGGGATACACCGCCATGCTGCGCCACGTGCTGGGGGTGACCGATGAGGAGCGCCAGCAGCGTCGCGAGGAGATCCTGGGCACCACCGCTGAGGACTTCAAGCGCTTTGCGGACGTGCTGCAGGCGGTGGCGGACAACGGCACCGTCGTGGCCGTCGCCTCGGAGGAGGCCGTCGCCAAGGCCAACGACGAGCGCGCGGGTCTCTTCGAGAACGTGCGGAAGGTCCTGTGAGGCCACTTCGCTCGTGTCACATAATAGCGTAGCTACTGAAACAGGGACAGTCTTATACAGTCGCGCGGCGCACCTCCGGCGCCGCACGCGGCCGGCACTGGCTTGAGCGCGTGCGTGCAAAGTGGCGGCGGCTAGTCGCCGTAGTTAGAGCAGATGCCTCCCGCCCTCGCGCGGTCGTACCTGTCTTCGCAGTACGCCGGCCTGCCGCGGGCGTAGGCCGCAGCCGCCTCGCGATCAGCGACCGTGTCGTCGAGCTTGAGCAGCTCAACAGGCGTCTCCCGCGCGCCTGCGAGCTCCTCGGGAGGCACGAACACGAGCGAGGACACGCTGACCAGCAGCGTGGCCATGCCCACCGCCAGGCTGCGGCGCAATTTAGCGAGCACGGGCTTCACCTCGTACGTGCCCATCAGCCTGTCGCGCGCGAGTACCTCGGGGGGCTTCACGAAGGTCTGGCCATCGTACCACCCCGTCTGTCGCGATGGCGGCGGGCGGCGAGAGTCAGCGCGGGCGGGTGTGTGAGAGCAGCCGCGCGGGCGAAGCGGCGTCGGGGCAATCGGACGCGACGCACAGGGGCCAAAGATGGAGGCCCCTCGCAGAACGCGCGCGCGCGCGCGCGCGCGCGCTCGGCGCACCTCCTCGTAGTAGACCTTGGCCGAGAGAAGACGCTTCCCCACGTACGCCCACCCCAGGTACACCCGCAGCAGCAGCGCGCTCGGAAGCAGCGACGAGCCCGCCAGACCACACAAGAAGAACTCGGAGGGCTTTTCCACGGGGTCGAAGCTCGCCGCGGCGATCGGGGCAGCGAGCAGCACAAACGACGCAGCCCTGCGCGAGCGAGGCGCGCGTGTGCGAGGAAGGTGCGGTTCGCGCGGGCGGCGACGGGGGCGCACGGACGATCGCGATTGTGTCACGGAAGTGTCAGCAGTGGGCGCGATGCAGCGACAACGCGGCGCGAAGGGTGGGGCGGGGTGGGGGTTCCATCTTCCGTCAACAGGCCTCCGTCAGCCAATCCCCGCAACCCCTCCGCCCTCGGCGGCGCGCCGCGCATGGCCGCGCACCAGCGGAGCCTCACGCGCCGACGCACCAGATGAGGCCGAAGCGCTTCAGGTACGCGTCGACGGGCAGCTGCGCCCACGAGAACATGAACCCCTCCTTCAAATCGCGGTACTCGTTGATGGGACGCTGGTCCTTGGGCACCGCCAGCTCCATGCGCTCGAGCAGCACATCCGCCTCAGTCTGCCCGCCGCCGCCCCCCAGTTGAAGCCAATGGTCTGCTTCACCATGTTCTCCTCCTTGCGGCGATTGCCAGCGCACGGCAGCAGCACGGGGAAGCTCGAAATGGGCAGCTTCGCGCCACCCGCGAACAGCTCGTCCATGGAGAACGANGCCCGACCGACGGGTGGCTGGCGGCGAGACACAGCGGCGGCGCCGGGGAGGGCGCGCGCGCGCGCGCGAATCCGGCGCGGGGAAGTCGCGAGCGCGCAAAAGCGCATGCGAAGGACACATCAAAATGTGAATACTGCATACGTACAACAAATGTAAAATATCAATCTCCGGTACTATATATGTAGACAAATACATAAAAGATGGAATCCAGAAGAGTGGATTCGCCACTTGTAGACGAAATAAGGAATCCTTCTCGGCGCGGCCGCGAAACGGCTCGAAACGGGTCGAGGCGCAGGCGCGGGCGCCCGCCACCTGCACGTCCACGATGGCCACCTTGACGACGTCAGACAGCGAGCCCTGCACGATTCCGGCGCGGGGGCGGCCGCGCGTGCGCCGCGCTCGTGCGCAAGGCGCGCGAGCTCGCTGCCGAGAACCGCCTGCAGCAGAGCGTCAATGGAGCGCCCCCCTCCGCGGGCCCCAGCGACAGCAGCAGCTCGGACGGCGACCACGCGCAGGGGGGCATGCTCATCGGCGACGGGAGGCGCATCGCTGAGGCGGGCGAGTGCTCGCGCGAGCGGCTGCTGCGCGAGCGACTCGCGCCGAAGGGCGTCACGAGTGGCGATGGCGAGGGCGGGGGTGGCGCGAGCGCCGGCGGCACCGGTGCGCGTACCAGAGGCACGCGCGCTGGCGAGCGGCGCGCTGCGATGAAGAGTCTGCACGATGAGATTGCAGGCCTCCTCGCTAGCCTGCAGAGCAGCGTGCGCAGCGCCGCGGAGGAACAGAGACGAGCCGGCGAGCTGCTCGCGAGCAGCCCCCCGGAGGAGTCGGAGCGACGCGGTCGGCTGCCCTCATCCCAGAGCGGCATGGCGGCGCCTGGCACACACTCGCCAGCAGCATCGCAGACGCAGGAGTGGGGTGGGCGGCATAACTGGTCGCAGAAGCAGCATAGCAGAGGGAGCGGCAGCCCCGTGTGGCGAAGTCCGTACACGCCGAGGGCCGATGAGCGACGGCCGTCCGCCACCGCGACGCTATTCGAGCACCTCAAATGGTATCTCGAATCCCAGCGCACGCGAGCGCTCGAGCTCTTCCGCGAGTTTGACAAGCAGCGCAAGGGATGGCTCAGTCACTCGCAGATCGGGGGCCTCGCGGAGCGGCTCATGCCGAGCGTCAGCGCCGCTCAAGTGCGCTTCTTCACGGTCATGGTGGATGCCAATGGCGACGGACAGGTCACGTACAAGGAGCTCGTGCGCGCAGTGAAGGAATGCGATGCCATTTCGCGCACACTGCACGGCGGCACCCAAGTCGAGGCAAGCGACGTGCTGCGCCGTTTGGCCTCGAAACTCGTGGAAGAGCATGCGGCACCCGCGGACGCGTTTCGCCGGTATGATAAAGACGGCAGCGGCTATCTCGAGCCAGGCGAGCTCGCGCACATGGTGCGCCTGCTACTGCCAGCCATCAATTGCACCGAGATCAGGCATATCCTCGGACACATGGCACTCCTCGACAGAAATGATGACGGGCGCGTGTCGTACCGCGAGCTGGTGCACGCGCTCCTTGAAGTTTGCGCAAGCAAGCGCACGCGGGAATGGCTGGAGAGAGCGCTCAAGGAGCTGAAAGCGAGTTCGCCTGCAACGAGGCCGAAGAGCGACCGCGAGGCCGTAAGGACGCCCCTCGCACCGCTATCAGCGGCCGCTGCCAGCCAGACAGATGTCTTCAATGAGGAGTGGACGCCCGCACCTCCTCGCGATGGCGGTGGCGCCTGCTTTTGGCAGGATGCCGGGACCTCGACGGTGGACGGAGGGCTCGCGCAAGCTGACCGCCCCGCGGCGGCCACACCAACATCGACAGTGACCGTGGCCACGTCACCGGAGAGCGCACACTCAACTGCCGCGCATTCGCGCCTGGAGCGGCAATTCGAGGACGCAGCGCATGTGCCTGCCGCGTCCACCTCTGATGAGGTCGTGCGTAGCGACGTCTTGCGTTTTCAGGTCCCAGGGCCTGCGCTCGTGGACGCGCACGTCGGTGATGACTGCGGTGAAGACCAGCGTTGCAACTGGGCTGAGGGCGAAACGAACGAGCGCATGCGCTGCTCTCCTATAGAGCGTGATGGGCACAGCAAGAAGTTCAGCATGTCAGCTCGCATCTTGAAGCACATGATGTCGACACCCGTCAAGAGTGTCGTCTTTCCTACGCCTGGTGAGATCCAGGAGCAGCAGCAGGAGGCCCTGCGCAA
This sequence comes from Prasinococcaceae sp. CCMP 1430, assembly GCA_013416795.1. Taxonomy (NCBI): domain Eukaryota; kingdom Viridiplantae; phylum Prasinodermophyta; class Palmophyllophyceae; order Prasinococcales; family Prasinococcaceae; species Prasinococcaceae sp. CCMP 1430. The sequence goes on from RQSC01000028.1 coordinate 534,441, forward strand.
GGCGAAAGAGTGCAGGCGGAAGCTCGAGCATGCTATGCGCGCACACGTTGAGGAGGCCGCTCTCGAGGCTGAAGCGAACGCCATCGCCGCTGCTAGGATAGGCGCGTTGGCGTGTCAGGAGCTGCGCGAGATTTCTCGGCGCTCGCCTGAGTCGCATGGCGCACTCGACGGCCTCGAAGCAGCCTTGGCCGCTACTTCGCACATTGAGGCGGAACCTAGGAAGGAAGTCTCATCGCCACTCGGGGCGAACCTCGGCGCCGAGCGCAGCGCAGATTGTAGCTTCGATGCGTCACACGTGGCGGGCACGCCGAGCCCTGCGGGTGAGCGCGTGGCAGAGGCAAGAACGTCCCCTGCACCCGGCCTGGCAGCGCAATCTACGGGTGAAACACACGACGAGGGGCCTGCTCTCTGCGTGCGCGAACTATTTGCAGACGCATGGGAAGAGAATATGCTCGCGGATGGCGCTGTTGGCGCCTTCGCAAACATCGCGGAATCACCCGCCTCTGTTGGATACGCAAGTGGAACTGCTACGGCTGCAGCGAGGGTGCACGATCACACACCGTCGGCTTCCACCAATTGCACGTCGACTGCAGCGACTCCGCGCGAGGGTGCAGAACGGATGCGTGAGGCTGCAATGGCACTGGACGATCTCCAAGATGCAATGTCCGTGCAAACGCCTGTTGCCGCAAGCCGCGTACCGCTCGAACGCTCGTCACTTGACGCCGCCGACGCAAGCACCGATGGCTTCGCTGCCGAGAGTGAAGGCACGCCGCGAACTTCGAACCTCCATGCCAGCACAGCAGCAGCCAAGACGGATGGCCTTCATTGGGCGTCGACTGTGTCGGCTGACTCCGTCACAATCGATGAGCACTTGGGTGCGAAGTACGGGCCTGAGGACGGCTTGCCCTTTACAGATTCGGATGAGCGCCCACGTCGGCCTCTCGTATCTGGGGCCGGTCTCAGCCCACAGCCAACTGTACAGGATGTCGAATCGCCGCTTTTGTTGCGCTCGAGATATGCCAACCACTTGCTCGGAGGCGATGCTGAGGTGCATCACACGCGCCCTGAGCGCCGGCAGCCGAGGCCCCAGCCGGTGGAGAGTGCGAACGCTCAAGTGACACGCTCAGCTCAACATAGATTCGACCTGGAAACGGCACGGAGAGAGGCGCGAAATGATCGCGCAGGTACTCTGAGCGCACTCGCGGAGAGACTTTCACGCATATCCCACCAGCTCGAGAGTATCGAGGTGCGGGTCAGTGACAACGCAAGTGCAAATGCTGCACGTCAACTTGCAATTTCCTCGACTCCAACCTCGCCGCGCCCGGTCACTTTGGTCGAGTCGGGGTTGGATTCGACAGTCACAGGGAACGCCCGCGCAACTCACGCAGGCGCCTCTTGCGTGCAGGACACGCTCTCACAGCTCGCTGGCGCGGTCGAAACACTTCGTGGAGAGGGCACACGGTCTAGGCGAGAGCACGAGAGCCTCTTGGACAAGCTCGCATCTCTCACGGAGAAAGTCACTGGTTTGGTCGAAAACAGTGGCGCACTTGGGGAGAATGCGCGTGCGCCGAGCGGGGCAGCGGCGTGCTGTGCGAATGGCGTGAGCAATGACGCTAAGGCATGTATCGAGCGGGAGCAGGCGGGAGGATCCACAGATAATTGCGCGGCTGCCGCCTCCGAGGAGCCGCCACTTCCAACCAGCGAAGATCAGATCATGGGAGAGTTCCTATCACATGCTCAAACGCCCTCTGCGCGTGAGGCGTTACGAGAAGAGCAACGGTGCGCTGATGAGCTTGAGGCGCAGCTTGAGGTGCACGCACTCCTGCGAAGGACAGCGCAGGCGACGCAGCGCTCCCTGGCCGTGCCGCGGCTGGTGTGGCGAGGGCCAATCACCTTGGAGGCGCCACGACTTCCGGCAAGTCGTGAGAAACGCGAGGCGCATAAGGGGGCGGCGGGGCGCGCGCGAGCACCACCTCGCAAGCAGCTACCGTCGGCGGCCGAAGTGGCGAAGGTGGCGGCAGCAAGGGGGCGCGCAGCCGTGAAAGCGGGCGCAGCGCAGCAGGGGCAGCTACAGCTCCCGATGCGTGAGGACGTTGGCGCGCTCGAGGCGGCTGTGGATGAGTGGTTCGCACGTCGCCTTGCGCGGGACCAAACGAGCAAGTCTTGAGGAAACTTCTTACAGGTACAGATAGTCTACAATAATACCGGAAGTAGGTTAGACCTCACGAGCGCAGGTCTGCAGCCTCACGATCGTTATCGTCCGGCTCCGGTGGGGGGGCGTCGTCGTATGTGCTGACGAACAAGCCGTACAGTTCGAGCTCCGACAGCGCCAGAACTTGCTCGCCACTTGCAGTCGCACCCGGCCCTTCACCGAGCACGATCCGAAAGTGGCTGTAGGAGTGCTTGGACGCCGCGCCATTGATCGGCCATCCCTTCCACTCGTGTTTCGACGCAGGCCCCTCGTCAGCGTGCGCGCTCAGCACACGCCAGAGCGTGCCGTCTGACGACGCCTCCAGCGTCCAGCAGCGGAGAAAATCACTGCTGGCGTCGTGACGCAGCGTGTAGTAGTTGGGGACGAGCTTGCCGCTTGAGCCGAGGTCCAATTGGCACCACGCTCGACCGCCCTCCGACGCATTGCCGCGGAATGAGTTGAATCTCTTCGGGGCGCCGCGTTTCACGAGCGCAGCTGCACTCGACATGGACGTGCACGGCGACGACGATGAGACGCGAATGTGTCCAGACACTGCAGGGCTCACAAAGGGCCGGACGACGTCCTTTGTGGATTGCCCGATCCTGCGTCTTGTGCCAAGTAGGCCGACGACACCGGCGTTGTCGCCCGCGTGCTGAAAGCGCAGAACAATGCCCGCGCGCCTTGGTTCGCGGCTAGGCACCAGGTTGCACCTCGAAATGAAGCACGAGCCATTCTTTTGCACCTGATCGGCAGTCCCGCAGCCCGCGCGCGCGGCAATGCCTCTGTCCATGCAGGAGCGCATGCATTCAGAGCTCTTCGCGAGCTTGCTCGCCATCGCGCGCTGCATACACTCCTCGCTCAACGATGCATAGCGCACAGCAGCCACGAGGTTGCTCGCATCGGCGAACCGCGCCCTGTCGACATCGTCGCCAGCCCACGATGCAAGCGCGTCGAAGACGCTATCCTCGGCAGTGGCAGGAAGCCTTCGCTCGTCCTTGAGCACAGCTTCGATTACGTGTGAGGGGAGGTCGGCGAGGCCCTGCGGATCAACAGCTGTCACGAGGCGGATGCGCCTGGCGACATATCTTTCGAGCCTTAGCCTCAAAGTCTTGCAGCTTAGCAGCCCCTCGAGTGCCACGAGCACCGAGCACACGTTGTGTGGCCGAACGTACTCCAGCGCGCGCTCTGCTGCACTGGTACTCAGGTCATGCATCCCGTAGTAGTCAGCGACGAGCAAAACATCGCAGAGCGCGCTGAGCTCGTCATTAATGTCGCGCATCTCGCCCTCGACGTCGAGCAAGGCCTGCCAATCGGAGCCCTCATATATGAAACGCACTGCTGCAGCGACAGCGCTCCTGGTGAAAGCAGACTTGACGATGCGCAGGCGTTTGGGCGAGCCTGTCCCTGGCGGCAGTGCCTCTCTCCAGCAATCGCGAAACACGCTGCAGAAGTAGGGCGAATGCATCGCAAGGAGCGCCCTGTGAGCCGGTATCGATTCGCCGCCGTCATCCGTCTCAATGAGCACATCGAACGGGCTCATAGCTGGCGGTGCCGTCATCAGGCATCTGCACCCTGGGGCAACATCGGCGAAGAGACGCTTTCCGCAATGCAGCAACACCTGCACGGACGGCTCTCCTTTCGTGCTTGGCCCAACTTTGGCGCGGAAGACCGAGTCAACCATGAGATCAGAGCCGCACTGCTGCGCGAGCGACGCCAAGCTGTCAAGCTCGCCCACCGGCACCTTCACTACAGCGTGCGCGTATGCCAGCCGGAGCAGGGCATCGACGGCTCCCCAAGGCGAGCCCGGCGGGGGGTAAATGAGCAAACGCCCAGAGGACTCGCGATCAACAATCCATCCCGCTGGCGGTCGTGCTTGCGCCAAGGCTGGCAGTGCCGCGGCGACAATCGCGGCGTGCACCATGACGGCACGCTCCTGCAGGCCGGCAGCGCCTCTCACGACCGCGCAGTCGGTGAGCTCGGAAAGACCCAAAAAATCACCAGGCAGACCGCTTTGCCCTGCAGTCGCCCAAGTGTCCTGCGCGCGTCGGCAGGCGCGCTCATCTGCGTGCTCCGAACCACCGTCGTCGTGGACAGGTTGCGGCCCGCTCTCTTGCCCCCCACAAGTGCCATCGGCACCTCTGACGTCTATTGCGCGATAAGACACGGGGGTGTCCCAGGTGGTCAGCCCGACGTGGCGAACGCGAGTCAGAGGTCTCGGATCGCGCCACTCAAAGAACTTGTTGTCACCCGGCTGCGGTCCCCACCCGGCCGATAGGACGCCCGCGTCGATGCCGAGCCAGTATTTTTTGAAGTCTGTGGCGTCCATGCACGCGTGTTCAGGCAGCTCGCTCAGCGCGACCTCGACCTTGCCGTTACGCTCGAGGACGAACTTGGAGTTGCGATGCGAGCCAAAAATAGCGGTGTAGTGCTCGCCCATATCACAGTTGTGCCTGTAGTGTGTTGCGCCGGGCTTCTGAGCAAGCAGGACCGTTGCGTCACTAGCGGCCCTCGCCTCGAACGAGATGACGCCGCTCGCGAGCGCCCCGCCATTTGTGTCCGCCCCACCGCCGCCGCCCTCGCCGGCACCGCTTCCGCTGCTGGCCGTAGCAACGTAAGGCATGCCGAAGTCGTTCTCGCTCAGCCATGCAGCAGCCTCAGGCGGCACATGCAGCTCCCCCGCGGACGTCACGCGGATGACGCGCGCCACCATGGCCACGGCGCGGTCCCCCCGGCACCCCGCGAATCGCCGTGCGCGTGCGCGCGCGCGCGCGCGGCGCACGGCGGAGGTCACCAGCCCACGGTCGCTGTCTCCAGCGACGAAATGGGTCGGGCAGTCGCGCGTGAGGCCGAGGCGCTCGCCCCGCCCCGCCCGCCTCCCTCTCCTGCGCCGCGCGGTGTTGTGCCACCCCCCCACTCACACACGTGTGAACTCCCACAGGGGGCGTGGCGTGGACCGAACAAAAGTGCTCGAACAAAACCTGAACCTCAGAAACCATAATTTTGCACGTGATGTGATGGATTTTGTGAACCCTCAAAGTATTGACCCTATTCAGCATCTCTCGCGCGCGCCCGCACGCCCGCGTGCTCGCGCGCGGGCAGATGCCCCCTACGCCGAGAGAGTGTGGATTGCTCGGAGGGCGTCACGCGGCGGGAGCCTGCACGTCGGGGCGCCTGCACGCAGCACCTCGCGGATCCTCCCAACGGCTCCGCGACGCGTGGAGGGGCGTGCCTGGCTTGGCTGGGGCCAGCGTTGCACCCGACGTGTTGAACTGCGTGTGAATTGATGACCGCTCTGCTTGGGGTCGCCCGCGCCGTTCCGGATTCGTTCGATCCTTCGAAAGGCGGTCACAGAGCGCCCCGGTGGTCGGCGGGATGAAGGGTGGGACGGGGGGGATGAGCGCCAGTCCGTGCGCGCCGAGGGCAGGCGAGGGCGAGGGAAGAGGGCGGGCAGGCGCCTCCGCGGTCGCGGGGTCGCCGTCGCGCAGCGTCGTTCTCTCTGAACCACCCCGATCGTGCTGTCTTACGAGCGCGTGCGTCGCTTGCGCGGGTGACGTGGGCGTGCGCGCGGGGGAGATCGTTTGGCCCAGTATGCTCACAGCTTGCCGATGAGGCGCTCCCAGCGCTTGCGCAGCGTCTCGCCGGTGTAAAGGAAGTGCAGGCCGAGGAAGCCCGCGAGGCGGAAGGCCAGCTGGAAGACGATGAGGTGGCGCAGCGACTTGCCGATGACCACATCCTGAAAACCGAGCGAGTATATGGCCTGTTGGCCGGTTATGGGAGTGCAGAAGTCTTGGGCAAGCGTCGCGTCATCGGCAGCGGCTGTGAGCGCGTCTGCATGGGCATCGGCGTCGGCGGCGGCTACCGCCTCGCCCTCCTCAGCCTCTGCCGGCACGCTGATCTCGGGGCAGGTGAAGTTAATGGCCTTGAACTCGTTGACAACAGCCACCTACGCATGCCGGCAAGCGCTCGCGTCAGCTCGAGGCTCGGGAGCACAAGGGTGCGCGGGCGCGCAGCCGCGCGCGCACCTCGACACCCCAGCCCATGAAAGAGAGCCTCTGAAGCCATCTGAGATACGGGGGCACGTTGTTGAGATTCACCCAATTTCCATCGAAGATCATGAACAACAGCAGCACCGAAGATGCGCCCATCGACTGGTCCATGTCTTTGCACAGCGACCCAATGGCAGTGAGCACCGCCGCACCTGCCAGCGTGGCGAGAACGACAGCAAGATAGTACGTCATTCGTGCCTCTGCGCTGTCCCGCAGGCCGTACATTTCGTACGTGATGGCCGCGCACACCCATCCAAAGATGAGCTGCATCGGGGTCTCGCCAAGCGTACGCGTCAGGTAGAATATGGCCGTGCCGTACAGCCCACCCTTGGACTCGTGCAGGAACAGTGCTCTCTCCTTGGGAAAGAGCGTCAACTGATCGAAGCACCTGTTTCAGCTCGCGCCAAGGTGGGCAGTGCGGTCAGTCTTGTCAGCGCTGCGCATGCATGCAGGGCGAGCGATCGCTGGGGGAACGCCGGGGCAGAGCGCTCACGCACATGAAGGACTGCATGAGCACCGTGAGCGAGATAGCTGACACGTGGTCGCCCAGAGCGTCCACATCGGTGTTCATCTGCCAGTAGACAGCGCCAAAGACCAGCGGCACAATGACCGCGTTGCCGAATTGCGTGGCAGTCACCTGCGGCTCGCGTAGCTTGAAGAGTGTGCAGCGCAACCAAAGCGCATAGAACTTGCGCGCGAAAAACAGCAGCTTCGCACTGGCGCTGGCAGTGTCACCGCCCTGCCTGCGCTGGGGCATGGAAAGGTGCTTGCCTGCACTCGCCGTGCGCTCGGAGAGCACCGCACGTTCCTTTGATCTCGTCCAGCGGAGCGCGAGTTCGCGCACAATTTTGACACGGCTGCGCCGTTCGCGTGCCGCCTCGTCGAGATCAACCGTCAGCGTCGTGTCGGTGCGCTTCGCGGTCTCCGAGCGGTCTTCATCGAGGTCCACCTCGTCTGCCGCGGAGTTGTCACTGCTGTCGACGCGGGTATTTACCAGGTCCAGAAGGAAGTCGGCGGGGTTCTCATAGGCTGGCGCAGGGTGCCCCGCAGCCTCCAAGTAGCCCAGGACGCCGTCGGTGCTGGGCATGCCGTTCGCGAGCTTCCACGCAGGGCCAAAGTACATGTCGTGCCCAGCCGCCAGAAGGAGGACTGCGTCGAGCAGGGGCGGGATGGTTGCACGCGGCTGATGAATGCTCAGCATCACCGCAGGGCTGCGCGGCGAGTTGGCGCGCGCGCGCAACAGCCTGATGACGGAGAGGGCTGTCGCTGCGTCGAGACCAGATGTTGGCTCGTCGAGCATGACCAGCGCTGGTGAATGCATCATCTCGCATGCGATGGAGAGGCGGCGCCTCTCGCCGCCCGAGATGCCTCCTGGCTCTAGCGGCTTGCCAATGTGGGTATTGGCGCACTGTGATAGATCGAACTCCTCGATGGCCGCGTTTACGCGTGCCTCGCGCTCGTCTGCTGGCCGGTCGGACATGCGCAGCGTCGCGCAGAAGCGCAGCGTCTCGCGCACGGTCAAACAACCAAAGAGGTAGTCTTCCTGCGCCACATAGCCCACAAGATGCACCATCTCCGGCGGCACGCCGCCTCCGCTGCGCGCCGTCCCGTTGACCACGATTTCGCCACCCAGCCCTGAGGTCAGCCTCCCGCCGAGTGCGGCGATGAGCGTGCTCTTGCCGCTACCACTAGGACCCATGACCGCCGTGAGCGCGCCAGGCGACGCCTCGCCCGTGAGCGCGTGCAGGATGCGCTTCATGGGCCGGCCGCCGCCGCCCTTTGCGCCGCCCTTCTCATCTGCGCCGGAGCCAGTCCTCTTCCCATCTGCCTTGGGCGCGGGCACGTCGTACGTCAGCCCTCTCCACGCGAGGTGCAGCCCGCTTGCCCCCCCGACCGCGGTGATGTCGGAGACGGACATGCCGCGGCCCCGCGCGCCGTCCTGCGGGCGGGCGGGCCTACCCCTCGCGGCGTGCGGCGCGCACGTGTGGCTGCGCGGCGTTGGCCACGATGCCACGCGCGCGCGCGCGCACAGGAGAGTGAGGGAGGGCGCACGGGCACGCACCCGGGCGCAGGCGCGGGCGCGGGCGCCCCCCCCCCCCCCAACAAGGGGCAAGGTTTCGCTAGCGCGTTCCCCCGAGGAGCGTCCCCGCGCACACCCCCAGCAACGCTTTCGCGGAGGGTCGCGATGCGAAATCACAACCGTGAAAAACACCGAAGAGAGCTTCCAGCGAGAGCTGCTCGCTGGATGGGCCGGGCCACCCCGCCGGGCGCGCCAGAGCGCGCGCGCTCGCGGTGGCAGGGTGTGAGCCGCCTTACGGGCGCCGCAGGGGCGCAGCTGCGCGGCCGGCCGGGGAGGGGTGGGTGGCTGGGTGGGGGAAAGGAATGCGCGCGTCGGCCGCGCAGCGTGGCGGGGCAGGGCGTTCGATCGATCACCCCCACGCCCCGCGCCGGCCGGTGCGCCGCCGCGGATCGATCGGTGGGTCGGGCGGTCCGGACCGGTCGCAGCAGCGGAGAAGAAGAAGAATATCCACGCTCACATCGCATCCGCTCACGACGGGTCGCCGGACGCCGCGCGGCGCGCGGGCGCGGGGGTGGACGCGGACTGGCCCGTATTGGCCTGGCCGGCCGGCTGGCCAGCGTGTGCCCCGCGCCTGCGGGCGCGCGCCGCGGCCTTGCTGCTGTCTATCTGTTGCTCTGGCACCCGACTCGATTGAAGGCCACGCAGGCCCCTTCCGTCCCCTACCCCGCCCGCCCCGCTGCGTGCGCTGCGTGTTTTGTTTGCATGTTCCACACATCACATCACATCACACCACGTGCTATGGATGGTGCTGCCCTCGCCCATCGCCATCGCCCCCGCTCCATGCCTGGTGGGCGGCCGGGCGCCCGCCACCCCGCTCTCCCCTCCGCGGCGCCCGCCCGCCCGCACCCCGCCCGCGCGCCACGCAACGGCAACTCGCGCGCAGGTCGGATCGAGACTCCCTTCGGTGAATCCCCCATTTCGCCCTCCGTTCTCCGCCGATCAATCGCCTGCAAGCCACCACCAAAATCTCGTTCCGTCGATTTTACATAAACTATTAAATGAGTGTTAGATGCCTCAACATCGACGGATTGTATGGGATTAAAACACCACCCAGCCAAATCGACGGAAAGCCATTCCGTCGCGCCGTCGCGCCGATCGCCCCGAGGTTATCATGACCGACGCCTCCAACTTCGCCCTCGGCATGAAGCCCGCCATGGAGACACTTCGCTAGCGCGCATCGTACCAGATGCAATGCCAAGGGACGGTATGGACGCACTCTACTCTCCACCCCACTATACGCACGCGCGGAGTGCGCGGCCGCCGCGCGGCACGTCGCGCGCGCGCGCGCGCGCAGCGGCTGCCGACGCGGCCCTCGCGCAGTCACTCCGGGAGGACGTGTGTAAAACCCACGACTTCATCCTCGTACGCGCCCGCAGCGCGCCGCGGGTGCCGCGCAAGCTCGTGGAGGCCGCTCCACCAACGCGCCC